>DWQX01003117.1:0-19033 GCA_018245475.1 Pharmacophagus antenor
CACTACACTCGCGTAGGTCATTATTGGCCTGACGCAAGTTTTGTAGAGCAGCACTTTATGGCGAAGGGAAAGCTTGCAGATCTCTTCTGCAGATCAAGGGGTGAAGGAGGCCCATGACTGAGCACGCCTTGCCCTTGACCTTCCAAGCGTGGGCTGTGAATCTAAGGCGGCGGTCGAGAGTGACGCCTAGATACCTGACCGTGTCTTTCCAGGGAATTACACGGCCGAAGAGGGTACCTCGCATAGCAAGACAATGTGCCGATACGCCGACGACGAATCAGCTGGACGCACTTCCTTTCTCAGCAGCACCAGCTTCCCCACTTTCCATAAACGGAGGAAAACACTCTGCTCGGGGCAGGCGGTAAATAACCTCCTTAACCTGTTGTCCAGGGCCTTGAGAGCCAACACCTAGGCGCGACCAGGGATTCCGTCTAGGGCTGGGGCGGTGTTCTTGGCTTGCAGCCTAAGCACCGCAGCCCCCAGCGCTACCATAGACACTTCAGGCACCTCTACCTCCTCCGCGGCCTCCTGACGAGCTGACATCTCCCGTGGCTCGAACTCCCCAGCGTCCGGGAATAAAGCCGACACCACCCTTTCCAGCAACTCTGGCTGGAGACTTTGCGTGAGCGGGGGAGCCCATGGGCGAAGCTTGGTCCGCACCATTTTGTACGGGCGTCCCCACTGGTCGATGTTGAGAGTCCCCAGCAGCTGTTCCCAAGCGTCGGCTCTTGCCCTGCATATAGCCAACTGAAGGTCATGGGTGCACTTTCTATATGCGGCGTATAGTTCGGTCTCCCGGGCCTCATCCCAACGCCGTCGCCTTCGGCTTCTGGTATACTGGCGCCTCGCACTGACGCACGCACTGCGTAGCTGCGCTATCTCCGGAGACCACCAGTATACCTGCTGTCTGGGCGGGAGAGGCCGAACGCGGGGCATCGCCGCATCGCATATCCGAGTCATGCTCACCCTAAACCACTCTGCCTCTATCTCAATCTCAATGCTCTCAGTATACGGCGCGGGCAGCCAAGCCTGCACTAGCGACGCCTCCACCAAAATGTCTTTGTCAAGGCGTTTCAATGCCCACCTCGGCCCATTCTCGCACGGGGACCGGCTTGCGCTGCTCGGGATTGCCGGAAGAGCGGAGACGTGGAACCGGATGTACCGGTGGTCCGATAATGTCTCAACGTCCTCCCGGACCTCCAAGCCCTTGACACGGCGTGCTACAGCTGGACTCGCGAAAGTCACATCCACTATGGACCCTCCGTTCCACCGCACACAGGTGTCGACCAACCCACGGTTGAGAAGAGCGAGTCCAAGCTCGACTGCCCACTCTTCCACAACACCTCCGCGCGCACTCGTAGCCGGAGACCCCCAAGTCGTGGATTTGGCATTGAGGTCTCCAGCCACAAGCACAGGATGCGGATGACATCGTCGGATGAGAGCCCCTAAGTCCACCAAGAACCGCTTAAAATCAGCGAGGGTCTTGTTGGGTGAGAATATACTCTGATCACCACAACTTCTCTAAAGAAAACCGCCACATACCCATTGCCCCTTACCGCCTTGTCAAAGGGTGGGGAGCCTGGCGCAGTCTGCGTTATAATCGCTACCATGCCATCTAAGTCCCCAACACAGTTATCCCTGGGAGGGACCGAATAAGGTTCGGCGACTACAGCCACATTTATCAACCACTCTGCCATGCTCTGGAGTAAAAGATCCTGAGCTCTAGCAGAGTGATTGAGATTCGCCTGCAAGAAGTTCCATGCCATAATTTCTATGACAGGTTCATCGGCTCCAACGGCACCAGAGAATGAGCACTGTTAGACGGGCTCAATGACTGGGATGAGGCCTTTGTGCCTTTGTCAGTTTGACCCGTCTTCGTCTTCCTCTTAGTGGGAGCAGTGCATGCCGCACTGCCCACCTTATGACCAGCAGGCTTCTTGGCCACTTCGCACAGCGGGCAGTGCGGCGCGGCCTGGCTTTGGACGGCCTTGTGCCCCGGCTTGCCGCACCGGTAACACCAGTAGGCACGGTACGTGTCTGAGGTGCACCGCGCTCTAACATGCCCCCTCTCTAAGCAGTGGTAGCACCTCTTAGGCCTCCGCTCCAACATTCGCACCCGTGCCGAGGTCCAGCCCACAAGCAGCCTGCCCTTTCCCACCACTATGTTAGCCGCGCCAACCGGGCAACGAACAAACACCGTCCCGGTGTCTGCCAGACCATGGCGAATCATGTTATCGACTCGGCACTGACCTGCCTCCGACAATGCCGCGGCCACATCTTCGGCAGTAATCCGCGATTGCTCCGAGCGCTGTTCTGGCCAGCTGCTGGAGCATCTACACGAGGCCTACTAATAGTAGAACTATATCTAGTCGTTTTTATATAGTTTTATATAGATTTAGTTTGTTTTTAAGTAGTTTTATGGGATTTTGATTATATTTGACTGTTTTTTGGTCGTAATTGTTTGTTTTTGTCCTTATTGACTTATTTATTTGTATTTTAATAGTATTTTTAGTATTGACCATTCTGTTTTAGTGTGTTTTACACTAATTTTAACTTACTTTTTAAGTCAAATCAGGCTTGTTTGATTTGTACGTGTCTTTTGACCGAATAGGTGATTAGTTATTGTTTTGACGCTTTTTCCCCTGACGCAATAATGGGCATAAGAACGCCAGTAAAGAAGGTAGTGGCTGAGGGACCCGCTGAAGGTGCTGGACCCTCCGACACCTTTGTTAGACGCAGTATCGGGGAATGGGAGACAGGAGTTGTGACAAATAAGGACAAGTCCCCGATAAAAACAACCAAAACCTTTGCAAAGCCAGAACTGGCGAAGGTGGTCAAAGCGGCAGCTCGTAGAGCTTCCGCGGAAGCCACCGACAGTCCGCCGGAAAAGCCACCGACAGACCGCCGGAAAAGCCGACTTATGCAAATAGGGTGGCAGAAGCGATGGCCTGTTTAAACAAGGCAAAACTCCACCTAGGGAACTCGCGTAACCTCCGCACTGATATCAAGACGGAGGTTACACAAGCCATAGAAAGGTTGTATCAGTTGGTGAAAGAGGCTGAGGCAGCACCTGGCACGATAAATAAAACCTTTACAATGGAAAAAGGAAAGGAGAAAGGAGAGGTAAAGGTGGAAGTAAAGGGGGTAGTAGATTTGACTGGGAAAATAGAAGGACATGAGAAATTATTGAGGGAAACAAATGAAAAGATAGAAAGGATGAATCTACAATGAGATAGACAGAGTGGAATCCTGGAGAGGACCACTTACGCGGGTGTGACGGCGACCGGTACCAGGACATTACAGTAATCCGCAGGTCCACACACTTCTGGGTCTTGTCACATTTACGGCGTCACTAGGGAAGATCTCCCGCAGCTTTTCAGCGAGAGAATCAGCCTTGTCACCACCCCTTGCCCCCGGTACTTCGAGAATCCTAGCTCCCGTAGCGGCAATCCGGAAGCGAACCGCGTCGATGCCGAGGTCCGGCAGCTTTATTTTACCATGGCCTCCTTAATAATGGCCTCATAAGTAAGGCTATTCTGTACCACCCTAGGCTGCAGCGTCATTACGACCGCCATAGAACGAGGCGGTCGAGGCTTGGCTGAACGCACTTGTCCTTGTCCCTTGGGCTACGGAGCAGCGGCCTTCTTCTTCCCACTCTTCACCACCGCCGCCCAACCCTCTTCCTGTGAGGAAGAAGTGGGAGGTGGCTGAGTAGGGGGTTCGGTTTGTGTCGGTGTCGGAGTTGGGATCGGTACGCCACCGGCCTTCTTTCTACTCCTCTTGGCTTTTTTTACCGCCTTAGCGCTTGAGCCTTCAGCCGCTATCGCAGTCGACTGCGAAGCATCCGGCGAGTTCGCCTTTGTCGCAAGTCTTGCTTGCTCCTCCTTTTTCTTATCGACCGCGAGTGCCGGGCGGAAAGGCTTCTCTGGCAGAAGATGATCTTCTATGCTGGCAAAGCGTGCTTTTAGCATATTGCCGAATGCACGCAAAAGCGCCGCATCTCGCTCTTCAGAAGCATTTTCTGTGACACCTTCCTGAATGCCATCCTGCCGATGCTGACCGCCTTGGCGCAGCTTCTCAAGCTCGCTTTTAATGTCCGCCAACATTTTCTTCTGTTCCACCAACTCGGCCTCCAGACGGCTGTTAGACTCCTGGAGTTGCTTATTAGCCTTCAGCAGCTTGTCATTAGCCGCCTGTAGCCTCCTGGTTTCATCGTTGGTAGAACGATTCAGAGCCGACTCGAAGAATCGGTGCAAGTCCTCAACCGAAACCTTCAGGTCACGCTGGAACGTACCCTTCAGGTTTCCAAATTTTTTACTAACGCCCATAATGACGTCCAGCTGCCTCAGTACCTCTTTATAGAGGTCGGTCTCCGACATCTCCTCGCCCGTGGATGTCTCAAGGAGTCTCACCGACCTCGTAAGCACCCGGCGGTTGAAGTCAGCCAACTCTTGTTGGCCAGCTGAACATTCTCCCCTGTACTTGGCGGTCGGCCTCTCCCTCTCTTCGTCGCACCCGTACCCTTCTTCTTTTGGCCCTCCCTTGTCAACGTAGGAACCTCTGAGTCGTCCGTACCGGTATCGTCGTCATCCGAGCGGAAGCGCTTAGCACCTCGCCAGAACTTCGACCGCGGCACGGAGGGGGATCCCACCGTCTTCATACTACGGATTGAATCCGCATCAGAACAGTCGGCGGACTTGTCAGTCTTTTTTGAGTCGCTGGTTTTCGCGACTTTCTCTCCCTCCATCCTCTCTAATATAACTATAGCCTTCTTTTTCGCTTCCGACATGATCGCAAAAGAACGCTCTCGAGTCGCAAACAACACTTATGGGTCGCACCGATTGCCCCACAAGTCTCGCGAAACAGTATTCTGTCACCCACCTGCCACTGCGTTACCGTGGTCAGGTGGGGTCCAGGGAGGACGACGAGGACGTAACCTGTTCACACTTGGGGGCCCGCCCCAAATTATACCAGTCCCTGCTGTAAATCAGCTGCATGCTGCACCATATAGCTGAGCTAGATGGTTATTTTACAATACCATTTTTAAAATTCCACAATACTAAGTCAAGTGTTGCCAATAAAAAGAAACGTTTTTATTATGCTCCTTTACAATTATGGTATAACTTATCGACTGTTAACACGTAAATGCATGATTTTTCTCTAAGTAATACAGCAAACTTTATAAGCCACTACATTCATGTGTCAAAAAAAAAAAATTACCGCCAAAAACAATGCCAAAATTGTCTTGGTTTTCTATCTAGGGTCATCCTTCGATGTTGCATACACGCACACGTTTTTGAATGAAGAGAGTTCAAACTGGTTAGTAGACATATAGCAACATTATGCATTTAAAGGTTAAATTATAATGTAATTTGACATGTTTCAGATATATGCCGGAGCCGAACCTCCCGCCGCTTCGTGTTAACTTACATAGCAAGATAGATACACAGGATGTAATCAGCGTGCCTCTCATTAAAGACCGCGTACCCGAGCTTCCGGAAGACACTAGAAAAAAACTCTTTGAGCGACACGCGCTACGGCAAGAAGCTGTCATCCAACTTGTTAACGAATCTGTCCTGTTGAATTATTTTAAAGAATTAACATTAGAAAATGCTAGAAACCCGTCTAAGGTGGCGAATCTTTTACTTAATGATTTCCTAACCGTACTTAATAGAAGGAGGATAGATGTTAAAGATTGTACCATACCTGTGAGCCAAATGAAAGAATTGACAGATGCACTTCTAAATAAACAAATAAATTTGGACATATACAAGAGAGTTCTCGACGAACTCTTTGATAGACCCTTCAATAGTACTATATCAGAAATACTAACTGAAAGAGGTTGGATAATAGATAATGATGAAAGTAATATAACACAAAAATGTATACAAGTTTTAGACAATAATCAAAAGTTAGTTAAGCAGTACAAAGATGGAAAAGTAAAAGTATTAAGAACCTTGTTGGGGATTTTAGCTAAAGACACCGGCAATAAAATAGACATGTCTGTTGCAGCTAAAAAGATGGAGGAATTGTTAAAAAAGTAATAAAACAATAAATGGATATGTTTACATCATGTGTTTCCTTAGCATAACATGCCTTGCGATTATATGTGTAATGTCATAAAAAAATTAAAAAATAAGCATTTAAAATAAAACAATTGTAGAACTTATAAAAATTAATAGCTGAAATTTAATCACATTTGATTTTTTATTTTGTTATATAATTTTTGTATATTAATAAATTTCAACCTAGAATCTTAATTTCTAAGACAATACACATCAATTTTTTCCGAGTTTGCGTGTTTTGTCCGTCTTAAGACTAATTCTTGGCTCTATGGATTTGGAATTCGATCTCTAGTCGAAAATAAATGTTTAGTTCAATATTGCTGCCTTCGTAGAGTCCTAATGTAGCATGAAATTATTTTCTTGGCTCTATTATTTTATCCCGTCCTTTTTTGCTTCATTAATCGATTTCAATTGCTTAATAACAGGACACTGTTATTGATTAAGCAATTCCGGACAGGTGTGGGAGGAGAATAGCTCTCTATTACATCTTTCTTCTAACGCTTGACATGTAAACTATATTTCTTTTTTTTCAGTAAAATATGTTCGTATAGCTACCTGTATGTAATTATTATTAGTTTTTATAGTAATAAAGATAATTGAATATAGTTTAAATTTAACTTCTTTGTAATACGAGGAAATCCCGGGTTCGATTCTTGGGCCGTGTTAGTCTTGCAATTTGGATAATGTTAGGTTTTTATGAAACTACCTGGCTAGCTCCCACACATTTTCAATCTGGCGCCATAAAAGTTATTACGGCATTCATACATGTGAAAACCAGACGTATTCTGGTCGAGTACGCTTCACCGTCTACAACCTCATTGTCACCTTTCATTAGGTCGTGTTAGTTGATTGCCGAAACAATTAAATAAAAAGTGGCAGACATCTCTGTTCTTGTTCGAAAGGTGGTGTAAGGAACAGATTTAATGAGGTATTAAGACAAATATATCATATTTCATAGCGAAAAGCGCAATTTCGTCCTGTCCTTTTATTAGACGCAATTATTATTATTATAATTTGAAAAGACAGACTTTTAGAGAGGGATCGATTTCTTTTAATATTCAATGAGAGAATTCTCAAAATTGACATTTGGTGGAAGTGTAACTTTTTACTTTTTAGAAGGTACCTATTGTCTGCAGAGAAGTAAAATATCTTATTACGCTTCCGTACCCAAAGGGTGACAAACAGAACCCTATTACTAAGCCTCCGCTAACTCACTTTCTTCCTATATTTCCGTCTGTCATCGTGCTTTGTTTTTGAACCGTAATCAGTAGAAAGTTAAAATTTTCCTGAATACTGTACTTTTATTGCCGCTACAACAAAAAATTAAGTAATGGTAATAACAAATCAGATTTTATGTTTTTTTTTACCTTAACAATTGGTATCTCGTCTACCATTATAGATGCATTATTTCACGAAGAGCATGTATTTATTTTGGACATACACATCACATCATCAGCCGGTATACGCCTACTGCTAGACACCTTCGCCCAAGGATCTCTACATCGATCTGTTCTGTGCGGTCTTTATTAGATTATCGGTCCACCTTATGGGGGGCTGCTTATTATGCGTCTACCGGTACGCGGTCGCCACTCAAGGATTTTAACGCCCCGGCGGCCGTCAGTATTTCGAGCAATATGCCCTGCCTATTGCCACTTGATACTGGTAATACTTTGGGCTATGTTTGGGCATACTATAGTACTAAAGCCTTCGCGGTGCACGCATCCTGGACGCATTTGGCCATTAATTTATTAGTAATAGTCAAGCGTCAAAATACAAAGTATCTTGTGCCGATAACTGACGCGAATTAACTTGGGCGAATAAGAATTATGACTTGGAGTTGTTTTGTGTAGTCGATAATTTTTAAGAATTTCGATATATTTCGTTGGCGTTTGTTAAATCATTATCGTTTATTATTTACTCCAATTGGTATGATTGTTGTGTCGTGGTGAAGGATGTTTAGCGCATGATGCGCGCCTTGAATACTTAATTATCAGGGGTAATAAACTGCAATCATTAGTAACTAATTGGAATAATAGTTGAATTAGTCATAGCGATTTTAAGATATATTTATAAGAATTAATAAATATATAATAAAATGAAGATATAACCATTGAAAATATAAATATCTGATATATTAATTGTTTTTAATTTTCAAGTTGTTTAATCAAAATCTACCATGCAAACAGTCATAAATAGTATTCAAAAGTTTGTTATAATAAAAATGTATAGATATAATGATGAAATAAATATTGTATGAGGTGGTTCACTTGATAGTTAGCAATACGTATTGCGCATAAAACTCGTAAAGCGAAGCTAAGATGTCTTATTGAGACGGCACTTTGAAGAACGTTCAATAATTACATGAAGTTTTTGCAATTTAATATATAAAAAAAAATTAACTTTCATCTCAAAAGTTAACTTTTATTTAATGACGATACTTTGGTAATATATACACGTTGACACACGTATGACAATGAGAACAAAAAATTGGAAGTATATTGTATTTAACTTATTACAAAATAATGTACGTATTCTCTATAACATTACGTTGTAGTTTATAAATTCTATTTATATAACAAACCTATATAATGATGTGTCCAGTTTGCTTAGGGTAACGTAATACATTAGAACACAATGGTGTATTGTGTCTACTTGTAGTATTGGAGTCAGTGCACACGTTTTGCAGGTTACTAACCTCTGGCATATTTCTTTTGCCAATTACATCGATTCTTTTAAAAGAGAATGCATCAATAAAGTCATAGTAACCTTTTCTACACTCCCGCCAATAGCGCCAATTTTGGCAATCACGTATAGTCGGTACGAAATTGTAGAAGTGAAGATTTCAGAATGTGTAGACTAATAATTTTATTACTGTTGAGGTCTGTTTTTTCTGAAGTAACAATTGGTGGAATTGATAGAACTATGAGTGCGGGAGTAAAAAGTCTTGGTTACAAAATCGTTTATGGTGAAGATGACATGGCGGAAGTTAACGAAGTGGTAAAGGATAAAGAGAAAATGGTAAGCCTGAAAAGTAAGCTTGACGACGACGAGGTGGCCTCGCCGTTACCACCACGGGATGTCAAGTGCTTGATGTCAACTGACAATTATTGTACCCGAGATATGTTCCAAATTAAAGGTGAGTTCATCGGAATTGGATATGATCGTTTTTGCAATCAACAATTTCGCATGTGTTAAGAAAGATAGTTAGCTCATAATTATATACTTCTTCAAAATCGTTTGCTTTAAAATAATAGGTCCAGCATTTTTATTATTCGATGTCAATAACATGTACAAAAAGGTTCAACTTGAGTGAATGCCACATCCATAAAGTAATCTAAATTAATCCGATAGTATTGATTTTTACATACGGCTATGATTATAAATTGTAAAAATCAATTATTTATAAGAATGACAATCTTATAAGCTAATTATTTTTTATAGTATTAGTTTTTTATTATTTATATTATTATTTATTTAGGTTCATGTTCTTACAGGCAATGTAAAAGTAATAATATTATATCAATAGATACAAGAAATTTATAACACAAATTTCAAGTTATAAAAATAAATTCTGAAGAAGAATTACTTTATTACAAATGATATTTTTAATAATCTTTTTCACATTTTTAGGTATCCTTATTCGAACCATGGAAAATGATTGTGCTAAATGTTCAGCAAAAGAGAAGGAACGCGCGGGCAGAATTGTAGCGTCTATGATGGCCCATGATCCTGTTGCATGGAAAATGTTTCTCACCAGGTACCACAGTCGTCAGAAAATTGAGAAAATAAGTGGATAGGAAGTAGGCAAGATCCAATAAATAAATTTAATACCTATCAATATTATAATAACTTGTTTTCAATATTTTCGAATTTCTAGGTATGCAATAATGTCGCGGCTAAATAAAAAGCCTGTGGGGACGATATATAAACCACAACAGGTTAAATATACTTTTATTGGACCTCCTGAAGAAATTAAACATTCTGAAAATAGATTTATATCACCTGGTGCAACAGTTAGAGTAAAGAGATATGTTACAGAGGAAGTTAATATGTAATACAATTTGTTGATTCTTATGTTATATTATTATGATTGTTGAAAAGACTAATATTTTATTATAAACGTAAATTATAATCGCATTCGAGACGAGAAATTTTTTGAGCACTCTTCAGTAATTTTATTTACATTGCGCGGTAAAATAAAAAAAAACTGATATACATATCATCCCGTATGATTAATTCTATTCATTATTAGTGTGCAAATGGTGTCCAATTAATCTTATCGACTAAGACCCAGCTCAATATATTTGCACCAAAGGGCCAATATATCGCTTTGAATAAAACTTTGTTGAATATATTATAATTACATCGAAATGAAAAAAACAAATAATAATATAATTTGTGTAATCTCAAATTTTCTTATACATTCTGTACGAATAAATTTAGTAACATTTTGAGTAATTTTATTAATTTACCACTCACAGTAACCATGTTATCATTTGTGTATCTCTTATATGGTAATCTGGAATGTTTGACATTATCAAAAGTTTCAGGTAAATAAACAAGCTATTTTATACTCATAATTGCATTATTGTGACTGGTAATAAAAACTACATTCAAAAGCTTTCATATAGCTTATTTTCTATGTTATTAAGCGCCAAATTGAATGTACTTAAGTGAAACATGATTGTTATTGTATTTATAGAACAGCTACTTAAATCACTTTAATGCGACGTGGATTAAGATGTTTGCACATCGGGGGGTTGCATAACTACCCCTCTGGTGGAGTAGTTTACCACTTGTCTTGTAGCGCGGAGGTCCTGGGTTCGATTCCCGTGCCACAGTAGTAGTGGAGCTTGGACGGTGGTAAGGTTTTTCGAACCCGCCTGGCTCACTATCACCCTGAATGTTATTCTAACGTCATAACAACATTGCAGTGTTCCGGTAGTCATACTCGTACAAGTAGGAGCCAGAAGTATCCTGGGCCAATACGCTTCACCATCTTCTACGGCCTCAATGTCACTTAACATCAGGAGAATTTGAGGACAAGTGTTAGACCATATCCGATAAAAAAAAGAATTGTATTTGTACTACTTTTACAATTCATGATTTCTAACGGAATGCCTTTTTAATAATAATAATATAATAATCTAAGTGGTTCTTTGGTGCAATGATTAACCGCTTATTTTGTTACACGGAGGTTTTTGGTTCGATTCCAGACCACTTAAATGAAGGAGATTAGATGGTAGAAACTCACTGGTTATTAACTTGTGTTATATTAATCGGTGTTTTTAATATTTTTTTTTGGAATTTTATTGAAATGAGGTACATACACGTTATTATAATTTATTAATATAATTAAATCTTATTAATAAGTTCAAGTGTAAGGCTCTGTTTGATGGTAATTAGTATTAGCTTCAAGGAATTGTTTCGAACATAGATTCCCGACGGGGGGCAGTATTAGTACCTAGTGAGCGCTGGTGATTTCCTTGGGGGGAGCTAGTACATAGACAAATAACATAGATATGTTAGTCATGATGGCGGTCGCGGCGTACCTACCTAAATACAAATTTAATATAATAAAATTTACCTTTACATAAAAAAAATCTTATAAAGGGGGGTAGTCTTTAAAAGGTTGGATTAGAATAACATAATGTTCATAAGATATTCCATATTTTCAGAGTTATTATTACTACTTCCTTCGGATTTGTCAATTTTTTCGTTAGACTTCTTCGTCGTAAGTTTGCTTTCTAGGTATTGTTTTTTGTACTTTCCGTCAGATTTGAATCTGGAACGTAAACAGTACATGAGGTTGTGGCGAAAAGACACGCTCGCCGCCACCACACATAATTTATAAGTTTGAAAAAGGGAGGGAAGAAACTATATAATTGTATATAGAGATGTAATGATTTTTTATATAATTAAACCGCAGCTACAGATTTGAGGATTTTTAAGTGATACAAATCTACAACTATAAGCAAAATTTTTTTACTAACCTTATATGCCTATTTTCCAATTAATCATAAAAATTTAAATGAAAATAGTATAGGTTAGTTTAGGTTACATTTTAGACTCTAGAGGGCGCAGCGGGCCACGCGTTGAGCGATGGCGATGACGAGGACTGGGTTTGGGACAGCGGAGGAGGGAGCGAAGAGGATTAGCGGTTACCGCCGCGGGGTTTTTAGTGGGTAGCCTCTGGAAATACTTAAAACTATTTCCAGGAAAAGTGCCCTTCTCAGGGCGCCGGTAGCCCCACACACGCTTCCCCCTCCCACATTACGGTGCAGCAATGCATTTTCCCCGCGCAAACAAAAAAAAAAAGGTTACATTTTAGATGTGGATTAGCCGCAGTTGCTTTAATACGCAAGTACAAATTATTGTTTGAGAATCGAAATAAAATCACAAACAATAGTTTTTGCAATTCCTTTACCAATTAGTCCCTTTCCTTTATTCATCTTATTTGCTTTTTGATTAGTTTTCCTATGGCATGGTAATGATTATTCGAGAAATACCAAGTTCTCGCCCGTTATAACTATTTTTTTTTAACCCATAAATCGCCAATATTCAATATTTAGGACACGATAAAAAAAAATTAAATAACTATAACTTCAGAATGAGATCGTGCTGGAACTTTTGTATTGAAATACTAAGAACAACAACAGTTCTGAAAATACAAATATAGATGAATAACATTTTGTATTGTAGCGGGCAATGAGTTAAAGTCATCCTTACTTTTGTTCAAGTTTGTTCCAGTCGTCCGTTCTGTTGTCGATGAGGTAATGCATCACTTTATCAGCGCCTTCGCGTTGATGTTCAGTGCAACTTTTGCAATCGTTGGCTATTGCATCCGGAAGATTGGCTACAATATAAATTTACACTATTATTCATTAAAAATTTCTTGAAATAAATAGTATAGTACATTGCGGAGGGTTAATTCCCAGAAGGTCCTGTTTTTTTGTGGCCCGGGTGTTACATTAATATAATATGTAACACATTGTCTCAAAATATTCCTTGCAATTCCTGTACATTGCGACTTCAGTATCATAAATCTAACGTATAATATAGTATGTACTAAAATGACTAATAAGCACACCTAGAATAACTAGTATTTTTGTGTTCCCGTCTTTACTCTTATTAATAAAAGCCCGGATGATTCTTATCAAAAGCGTTTTATTTTTAACCAGTCTTTGTCTTGTCGGTATACAATTTTAACACTGGTGGTTAACACTAATCGGCGCTATGAAATCATACTTCTGGCTTAAGCGCCACCTAGAGGCAATTTAAAAAGAAGTGGATATAATATTTGTATTAAATTTTAAAGGTGTAACAATTTGTAACGATCAGGTAAACGGTACAAACAATTAAACAATACAGCGCCATCTTGTTTGTTACAATAAAGATGATAATTAAAAAAATTGGTGCATTTGTTACCGCTACAAATATTGGTGCATATATGTAGTTATGTCGAATGGATACAGACATAACCGTTCTTAATTTTTTTTTATAAATAAGCAGCAAAAAGTTAGTGTCTTTGCGACTGGAAAGTGCTGCTCCGGCGCTATGGTGATTCAGGGCACAGAATGGCGCCTAAGCAGCAACAGAGTTTATGTTGAATTTCGTTAGGAAGACAGTATTAGTACTTGATGTTACCTTAGATTTTGATTTTCTTTTCAATCAAGTACCAATGACACATTTTAACAGATATAAGGTATAATTAGTAAAAATCGTCGATCGCATAGAGTTATGTTAGTATATACTTTTCAATTCCTTGCCATCGGGTGTACAAGGGCCTAGGTCCAGAAGGCAGTTTACATAACTAGTGAGCAATCGTTCGCTTGAGAGAACTTCGTCTAAATTCACATCGTCGTACTTTGAAGTGTATGTCAAATTGGAAACGCCTTTGCTATGGTATACAAGGCATATGAAAAGCAGACTGAGCATCATCAATTTCATGTTATCTGAAATTAAGTTTAGGCGATTTTAGTATTTTGTTTGAAATGTGCTCGTCCTTTACATTGGCACCGGATATCGAAGAAAGAAGTAATAGGCAGCGATAACTACTATAATTTCCACAAGCATGATTCTTAACAAATAGCAAAGCTATGTTTTGTTACTTTGCTATTCATTTAAGAAAAGGCGTCTTCGTAATTAGTGTTGAAATTTTCAACATGGATATATTATTTCGTTATTAAAATATTAGTACATTAATAAATAAATTTCCTAAAAATAACTAATTCCATAGTGCCGAAGTTTACGGATTATACCGAGATCCTGGTTCGATTTCGTGGCCACAAGAATAGTAATATTTGTATGGTACTGCCCTCAATGTCAGTCTGTTGCTATAACAGGCTTACTGTGTGCTGGCAGTCATACACGTGAGAACCATATTTTTATTTCCCGTACAGGTGGTAATCCTTAAAGTCAATATGCCAAGGAGTTTGAAACGCTGTTACTTATGTGGACCGGGAATGGAACTGAATGACAAGTGCTAAACCACTTCGCTACGGAGTCAGTTAAGGGCACATTGCGCGTTACCATGAACCACATATATACATTCTACTAGTTACATTAATTTACCTTGTGAAACTAACAGTGTCAAATAGTCAAAGTACGTAAAATTAAGCTTTAGTATTAAAATAACTATAAATTAGCTATAAGATACACTTCGGGTTTGAGCAATAGGTAGCAAAAACAATATCTAATTTAAAAAATATTAAACAACAGCCGTTATTATTACGACAATGAGGAAGTTAACATATAAAAATTGTTAGTTTGCATTATTTAATTTACGACGAGCCAGTCTCTTGTGTTTCCATTGTATATTGAACTGGAAGAGAAGTCTTATAAAAAAGTGTGGATGAAAATTATAATTACTTTAAGTGATCGTAAAATAATGTGACTATATCCTCAAGTTATTTTAACCTTGTTGTCGACGGATAATGAAATTTATTTCATCATTACTATTGAAGTACCAGGTGCTAAATAGACGTGACTCATGACAGCACAAATAATTCGTGATAATTCCTGGAAATATCTTATGTCATCTTAAGTATACATTTTTGAAACAGCGCATATGTTTTGAACTTTAATCATATAAACAAATACAAACATTTTATTATTCCCTGTTATTGCATAAAGATTATATTATTTATTTTCTAATATTTAACATTCCTAGTATTTATACTTCTCACATTTAATGTTCAAAGTATGATCAATAAATAATTTCATATGATGGTTTCAAACCGGTTATATACTACTAAATTAAATATCTAATAATATTAAAAACGAAATGTTCAAATAAATATGCTCTGATAGTACTAGTTTTGCCAGGTTTAATTAATTTACATATGTTTAAAATACTCCAGGGCCACTGTTATCTCACATTATAGATATGTTTTATTAGATTATTATATCTTTTATCCATCAAAGCCATCACATTTATGCGTTATAAACAACAATTATATTAATAACAAAAAAATATCAATTGGGTAAAGCTATTTTGATCGTTATGCGATAAAAAAATTATATTCCTAGTAATGAAGCAAAAAATAATCAGTATAAAACTTGTTGTTCGTTCACTGTAAGTTGAACATAATATTGAATCAATCATAAAAAAAAAACACAAGCAATCTTTATTTGTTAGAGACAGGTTTGAATATTTCTATATTGAATACAATACTACTTTGAAAACAGCTTAAGATATAAGTATATTTATTAAAAACACTGAAAATTGTTATACCCGTTTTTGAAAAATAATTATAAGAGTAAGGGCCCTTCCTTCCATATTCTATAAGCATCGAAATATATACAGTTGATAATAATTATAATTTAACTATACACGAATATGCTATGGTGATTTTATGGTTAACACGGAATGTGAATGTGTGCTACAGTACATAACTTTAACACGTTCACGCCGGCGTGACTTACCGATGGGTCCCACTAATCTCTCATCAGGCGGTAAGTACACGTAAATTTATTTAACGGTAAATACTTAAAAATAGTAGGCAAGGGTGACACTCTATCAAAATTTATATTATATTGTCAATACGAATTCATTTAACATTACTTTTGTCGGTACAAAATGTTCCGTAACCTTTTCGTTACATACGCTTACCGCCCCACTGAATGAAACACGAAAATAAGCCCCGATGTGAACGTGTTAACCGACCACAAAAAGATGTTCTTTTAATGCGTGTCATTTTTGGTTTCTTGTTCATGTATGTGTCTCCAACACATACAAATTTCAATTTTACAATGTGAAGCACTAATTTTTTAGCATTTTCTTATTTACATTGCTCTTTAATGTTTTTTTGATATTAAACAACAAATGTATTTTTTAAATAATCTTAATTAAGGATAATTACGATTAAGTACTGTATGTACGTATTATAAAATAAGGTGCCTAACAAATAAACTTAAATTAAAATTAAATGGTTGTACAAAAATTACATAAATTAATAAAAATGTGGCGACCTCTGTTATTGAGAACTTGCTGGCACCGATTATTCATAGACTCGATGAGACTGTTAATGATATTCTGCGGCAATTGCTCCCAGTGAAATTTTAGTAAGTCCATCAGTTGTTGGGTTGTTGTCACTCCATCCGAGTCCTTTAAAACACGTCTCTGGAGCATGTCCCATGCATGATCGATGGATTTGAGGTCTGGCGATTGTGCAGGCCAAGCCAATACCAGGATGTTTTCCCTTGCCAAGTACTCCCGTATGCAAAGCTGTATGCGAACGCGCATTTTCATGCATCAACGTCAAATCGGAACCAAGCGTTTGTCCGAATGGACGGATATAAGGTCTTAGAACATTTTAAACGTAATTTACAGCGTTGTTATGTTACCATTTACAAAAACTAAAAGCTCAGTTCGTCTGTTGTTTATAATACCCGTCCATACTATAATGGTTGAGCCGTTGTATGGATGCACTTCGTGATCGCACCTCAGTCTCAGTATTTCCAGGACGACGGTATACTCTTACCCCTCCAGTATCACGCTTGAGCCCAAATCGAGATTCATCGCAAAATAAAATTTTATCTCATTGTTCCCGGGTCCATGTAATGTATTCCCTACACCATTCATTTCGACGAGAGCGATTCCCGTGACGTAGAGCTGGGCACCTAATTGGCCGTCGTGGTGGGCCATACTCATGCAGACGTTTAAGCACAGTTTGGCAGCTAGTTCTTTTTAGCTAGTTCGTCTTGCAGTCAGTTGTATGTATCGATCTTGTCGTATGGTTGTACACTTTCATTGACCTGGGTGCTGCTCAGCAGGATCTCCCGTGTTAGTGTAACGCTGATGATGACGGCAAATAACGCTTCTATTGACACCAAAATACCGAGATACCTGAGATTGATTTTTTCCCACTTGCAACATCCCTACAGCTCTTTTCATTTCATCTGCGTTCAAATGATGTCGCTCCATGACGTAAAAAATGTCTTAAAATCCAATTTTTTTCAAAACTTTTTCAAATTATTGTTTAAATCATAAAATTGATATAGAATACTAAATTTTAATAAGCAAAGAAAATGCTATAAAATTCTAACAAATGCGTTTGCTTTAGAATTTGTGAAAAAAAAAAACAAATGATACTCGAATTTTTTTTACAACCAGCCAGTATGTCCTCTAGATCAAAGTTTACATAGGTATTACCTACTCGATAAGAAATGATATAATAATTGATTATTAATTTGAAATAGTATGTGATGCTTAGACTTTTTTGATATATAATGCCCGGAGAATAATTTAAATATACTATGTAGTTAGAATTACATATTCTTTATTCAAATAGTGAATCGTCATAGAAGGAAATTTAAATAAAAAATTACTATTTATTAAAATAAATATAATTTATTTTAAAAATAAATTTCAGCACAGTTCCCTATTTGTGCGTTATAAAATTTACTGTGTAATAATACGTTCGGTAACTTTCGTCTATTTATTTCTCAGACCTGCAAATGTATGGTACTAACATGGGGGTGATGAGAAGCTTTTACGAATCGAACAACATGTAATGTTCTAGAGGTGGTCATGCACATGACAACAAAGTACGAGTATTCTGGGTTATCATACCACGCCATCTTAGGAATCATTTTTACTTAACATCATGTGAAATCGAGGTCGAATATTAATCTATCGTAGATAGAAAATATTAATATCATTTGATTACGCAATACATGTTTAACACACAATATAACGATATGAAAACAAAAGTAAATAAAGTAAAAACTCATCCGCACCACTTCATTGCTTACCAGAAACTGTGCTGTTTTGAAAAACACGTAAGTATTGGTAATTACGTCAAGAGTGGATATCAAAATTAATTCAATTAAAACATAATGGTTTCTGGCTTTTCATTTTGAAAACAATATTATAATAATAACACATAAAAGTGATGACGGTATAGAAACTAATTTAAATATTTGATAAATTCATGTTATTAATTCAAGAAGTAATAAATGTATTCATTTAAATTCAAGAAGCAAAAAAGTTTAAATAAAAGAATAATTTCGTTTACTTACATTCTTTTTCTTAGATGAAGTTAAATTTGAGACTAATCAAGGAATAAAGTTTTGCGGGAATCTACTTGTTTTTATATATAAGAAATAATGTGGCAATCATATAAATTGTATCGAATCTCTTCAATAAAATTGTTTCCTGACATGCGAACATTAAAGGAGATATAAGTGAAAAACATTTTACGATTAAATTACTTCCAGCAACGACTAGTTATCTGTTGTTATTACTAGACTGAATAGCAGAGGGCCGGTGGTCAAATGATATTTTACCTGATTTGAAATATCCATAATAATAAATTTTTTTATTGATTCACTTATTTATACATTTATCATTAAGAAAAAAAAAAACTGAAAAAGCTCGTATAGATGACAATGCTTAGCCGAAACAGAAGTATTACCGGGTTTAATTCTAACCTTTGTATATTTTTTATAAAAATTTATAATTA
>DWQX01003118.1:0-19023 GCA_018245475.1 Pharmacophagus antenor
TAGAGCACTAACTTTTGGAGTTTTATTCAATATTGTAATTTTTTCAAGGTGGTCTCAAACTTTTGGCCGGCAATGTACTTTAAAGAACTACTATTTAGACCGAATAATTTAGAACATAAAATGGCGATTTATAATTATTACTTTAGGATAGGATTATAATTCTCATTACCTTATTGTTTAGTCTAGTCTTTAAGACTAGTGAATGAAAGAGTAAATGTTATAAAACTTGAAAAATATTTCATCGTATGTGATCTAACGTTTCAAAATATACGTAATTTGAAGGGAATATCATTATGTCCCATCAAAGATATATAAAGAAATTACAGGTGTGTCGATGAAGTTTAAAGAAGCTATCGCGTCATAAATGGAGGGGCGCTTGGGCTGTTGGGGGTCATGAGGACTAGTTGAAGCATCGTCCGCAGACTGGTCGTTGCCCCCGACCGTTGCTTGGCTTGCGGTGCTGCTGGGGTCTTCGCCCGGTCATCGACCCGCTACAAGGCCAACCACAACATCCCCACGCGTTTGTGGATGCACCTTACAGATAACGTTTGCAAATTCCAAGGCTTAAACTCTGTGTGTTTGATATTTGAAATTTCTTACACACACCCTAAGCACTTGTAGTTTATAATGTATATGATAAACAAAACTTTAAAGAAGACAAATCATAACAAATAATAGAATTCAAATGGACAATTGACTCACTTTTGAGATCACGAAGTCAATCTTAAGCAATATATAAACTTTTGGTTTTCTTTTCTCTTTACCTAACAAAGTAATGAAGTCTTCTGTGTGGGCCGTAGACTTAAGCTCCATAAATGTGTAGGTTTTATCCTATTTAATACTATAAGCATAAAACAAAATTAAAACAATAAACTTGTAAGAGTATCACACAATTCCTTTAATTAGGTGCAATTCACGAAAGAAAGAAAAATATATAGAATTTTATGTATTTTTTCATAACATTTATAACATTAGTACATTTGTTTTCATTTTACGTTTAATAATTTTTCAATAAGCGTATGTAGATAGTTTGATGTTCATTGTTACATTTTCGAAAATTTCTTTGATAACTGGTATACAAAATGTGTCAAATTATAGACAAAGGTTACTAATAACGTTCACGTTTCTGAATTAATAAGAAATAGCATTTAATTTTATTCGATTAAGTAATAATTTGTTACAATCATTGTTAGATATAGATCTTATAATTGTGCACTTGATAGTAGTAATGTATGTCAATAAATAATGAGTGGAGTGTTCACGCGAGGCACTGCAAACGTGGATCGTATCGGCATCAAAGACACGTGGGAAGCTAAATCAAGTTTGCTCACGTGTACTGAACATATTTTGCATTACTAGAAACCTAGAAGGAAATACCATTTGTAAGAATTGCGCAATCACTTTCAGATTTACTTATATCTTATTAAAACGTGATAAAATTACGTTTGACCCCGCCTTAATGAATTGAAATAGTTCGTCACATTAAATGTCATTTAAAAAATTCAATACACATTTTTCATTACCAGTACTCTGTTTTGTATTAAATTTTAATGATTATTTGGTCAAATGTTAAAAAAGATTTTTCGGAAATCATTACAAGGACACGCCTTAACCTCAAAATGTTGTGATATTCAAAACCACGTAATTATGACTTAAATGCACTAGTATAAAATTATTTTTAATATGATAAAAATATAAGCACCACGTAGCATTAAGGTACTTTCGAAAACAGTCACATTAAAATCGGAAATCTAAACCGAGGCCTTAATAACCAACATGCGGTCGTGCCGCCTGCCGCAACGAACTCAAATTTTACCGTTAATGTTCGCGAACGAAATAGATTTTAGACAAAAAATGTACACTAAAATTGTAATACCCGGTTGGCAGTTAAGTCGTTCAACGGTCGTTCCGATTTTCCAAGCGTACATCAGGAAACAAATGTTGGAGCAGCGCAACAATAAATAATTCGACCTCGACGAAATAACCGGTCACAGAATTTCACCGTGGTGATTGCGTTCGCGCATAATGTTAAGACTTCTTTAATACTGATTATAAATGAAAACATGACCTATAACTAAAACACTCAAAATGTGCTTTGCGTACCACTTGATGGTGTTCTTTACATCATATTTTCATTCCCATAATAAAACTGCTTAAGTAATAATTGCAAAGGATGTGTTTATTGCGCTAATGTTTACACGATCAATATATGTACATCGTCAGTTTGCGACGTTATAACACATAAAACAGTTCGCAATGTCGCTGACAGACGCTATTGGTCACGTTGTATCATTGTTGCATATCGCAAATGTAGCGCCATTGAGCCGAGTCACCTTCTAGCGTTTAAGCATTGGGCACGTACGATAGTATGTAGTCACACTTCCTTGTTGATTTTCATATTAGCACAATCAGTGAGTATATCTCAAGTTCAACGATAACGCCCATTCCGAATATTGATTCCCTCAAAGAGAAGCGCTCTTGACAACAACATAGAATTCTTTGTATAGTTTTAGTAATAATATTTTTTGTCATTAAAAATTAGTTTCACATTAGTATTATAATAAAAAGCAGTCACTAATAAACGAACTACAAAACAGCCTTGATCCGGCCAATCTCTATATAACGGTTATGGGCTAACACTTGGTCTCTTTTTCATCTGATGTTAAGTGACAATGAATTCTTTATAAGGTGAAGCGTGTTCGCCTAGAATACATCTGGCTCTCACATGTATGACTGCCGGAACACAATAATACTGTTATTACGGCAGATTGATATTGACGGTGGTAGCTAGTCAGTTGGTTTTTAAAAACCCTACCACTATTCAGACTTATCTACTCCTGTGGCCCGGAAATCGAACCCGTGACCTCCGCGTTACAAGGCAAGTGGGTAATTTAAATAGGGCTAAGCGTATAATTTTTAATATATCAATTAGTAATTATTTTAGTTACAAGTAGTGCCCGATGAACAAGAAGGGTCTGCCCTATTCTACCAACACCTTATAAAGTTATCGTTCTGTTCCACCTAAAATTAGATTGAAATTATATATAAGGTATACACGAATCATTATGACCTCTATTGAAACTAAACCTTACTGTTACACATTAATAGATACAGATCAAAGTTAATATATTAATAAAGATACGATTTGTGCAGGAACATCCCGTACTTGTAGACGGGAACACGCCGATTATTAAGTGTTTCCTAAATTTACCTACCGAGAGAAATTTAAATTCTACTAATTCCCATTATACAGCTATATTTTTAAGTTTAGTACGATAATATGGAAAGTACATGCACGTTTCGACCCAGCTGGTATAATTGTTTCTCATGAAATAGTCGTTACTTCGGCGTCGTGTGGATGTTTTACCTGTGTGAAACACCAGTTCTCGGCGACGGGGGTGTTCCCGTCATGTAGCGGGCTGGGCACGCGGCTCACCGCCATGCCGCCGGCGCCGTTGGAGGTGACGCGCGCCGACTGCGGAGCGGCCGCGCCGCCGCCCGACCCTCCGCCGCCGCACTCGCTGCCCGACCCGAGCCTGCAAAATAGACACAAATGCAGCCTGCTATACCGAGCCAGCTAACGCAGCCTAGATTTCCGATACGACTTAGGATTTTCAACCAATGTCCACATGTAAGTTTACTTTTTATTGTGATATCAATGCACAAAAGTATATTGCAAACTTTGTATACAAAAAAGTTATACAGTACGCCAAGAAGCGGACAGTGCTTATATTTTTTGCTGTTTGTTTGACTGACTATACTTGAGCTAGTTTTTATTAACAATACAACTTATTCTATATAATAATAACATAAAGAAAATAAAAACTTGATAACACGTCATGTTTTTATATTTGTTTAGCAATTTCGTAACAAGTTACAATAACATAATCATCATTTTTGTTAATAAAATTTCATATCGAAACTTTCTTGTAATATTTATGAAAATAATTCCAATTTACAAAACTCAGCCATGATTACCTTACTGCCTTTAAAAGATCAAATGGTAAACCTATAAGAACGACCAAGATAATACTTAATAAAACATTTTAGATTAAAATATAAGTTAATTTATTTATCCCCTCTCTATGACATCGTAATGTTACTTACGTGAATGCAAAATTAGAACATTAACTTATAAACGTGTGAGACCTATTAGAAGTTAACGTGTGACCCAGTGGCCGAAAAGTGATGTATATATATATTGCAAATTCACATCGAATTGAATGCCAGGCGAAAATGTAGAAACCTCGTAACACACCAATCAACGATCGCAGTTTCGGATCCCAAATCTGGAACGCGAACACAATTTTTGCTCCAGTTAAGCGCGCTGCGAACGGGCCTTTTTGCGAACAATAACGCTTTGGCGAGAGATTTGTCGTTATTTAAGGTTAACTCTTCTCGAGTTTGGTTTTCGGTGTCGTCGAATGTCGACAGTGCGTCGAAGTGGGACGTGTACAATACATGAAATATTGCCGTCCTGCGAGACTTTCACGAACTTCGATTACAAAATACGTGTTAGAATCTGTGTCAGTTTCATCACCGCACTGCATCCGTTCACGACTCACGTGCGCTCGGTTGCTTTGTTTGTACGTAGGTGCGCGCGGCGTCAGCTGTCTTATTCACACGGGGGCGAGAGTGATTCTACACCCTTATAGCTAAGTACTGTGACATTAGCGTACACAATAGTTCTGTTCGATTGTAATCGATATTGAATGTCACTTAACGGTAGCAAAGTTGTATATTTTTTTAAACACTAATTTTAAAAGGACTGAATATAACTGTTTAGTATTATTTATTATAATTATCGTGTATTATTTACTCTTTATGATTTCAGTTAAGTTTATATCTGGCACTAAACAATAATATGTAGAACTCTTTATTAGAAATACATCGATGTGGTTGTGGACTATGTGGTTTAATGGGCGCAATATGGAGTTGTGTAAACATACTATAAGTAACGTCGCATTATTGTAAACAGAATATCGCTAAGGATACTGCCGGTTATTTTTTAAAATGTTATCTTAATGACTTTTTAACTAGACAAATACAAACAGTATTAAATGTAATATTATTTAAAAGTAAACCATTGAAACATGATTTCGAATATTCATGTCAAGGGTGTGAAACATTTCGAAGTATCGTATATGCAAAAAGAAAAAGTGAGCGGCGTAGAAGAGACGATAGTGTACGACGTGACTTTACTCGTTTACTAACAAAGGTAACCGTTGACAGATCACAAAATTGGGTTGAACTATTTCACTAATTGTTATGACCTACAAACAAAAGTTATTTACTAGACTTTATGTATAAAAAGGTAACAGTCTTTTTTCTTTGGTTTAATCGGACAAAATTAAACCAAACTCAGTTCTTAGTCCGCTTATGCAATAGCATTAAAAGTAAGAAAAAAGTAAATATCAAATAAATTTAATACATTATGCATAAACTATCTGTTTCGAAAGAAACAATGTTGTAGTTTTTATGAAAAAAAAAACCTGTTACAGACCTATTAAATATTTATTAAAAATAGCTCATAAAAATGGGAACGCTTCCTGAAGGACGGTGTCGAGGTTTTATCCATTAAATATGGACGGTCATTACAGTACTAACCTCGGCATTATTTCACCGAATCAAATATCGAGCGTAAGTTTCAATACGTGGTCAATTTTTTATAGTTTCGAGTACTGATAAGTTATCTATAAACTCGCGACGGTGCCCGCGAGGTCGGCGAACAAATTCGCTTCAGTGGCAAATGGAGCGACCCGATCGACCTACATTCAATTTGACTGAACCGTTATTATATGAATCTGCCGTGTACTTGAACTATCTTCAACATAACTTCTTGCACAAGAAATGAAGATTTTTCCTATAACTAATTCATGAGCACTGAAACTGATAAAACTTCAGTAACAGGCAGGTAAGAAATTTGTTGAGGTGCTTACACTACTTACTTCTGCTTAGAGGTTTATTATTAAAAAAAAATCAATGTTGGTTTCATAGACCTCATATATTTATGATTAGGGATTAAATCAACGTTTGCTTACTAGAAACAAAATAAATGAATAATTTCATGAAGATATATTTCAAAAGTAAACATGATTTTATTATACAAATGTATTGCGTAGCATTTCACAAACATTTGTTTTTTTCTATATAATTTTGAGTTTTTATTTCTTTAGTAAACTAGAAGTTAAAATAAATATTTAAAGATTTACATACTGCTTCATTTATAGTGTTCAGAATAATTAGTAAAATGGAACTTAACTAGTTTCCGAGTTGTTGTTATTTACTTAGAAACTTATAACGTTGTTCCTTGTACACTTAACCATGAATCGATTTATTCGTTTCATATCACAGCAACAAACCAGTATTCGTAAATAAATACGGAACTATATGTGATCAAACAAGTTCACAGTATGGGCTTCCTTATTAGTGTAGTTAACGCGCAGCTTTATTCATCATCTGATTATATTTTAAATTGTTGAAAATTCGGTACTTTCGTAAAATCTGATTATGTAACAAAAGTTACACAGATCATCACAAATAATTCTCTATGTTAATACGGTGAGATTATTAAGAGTCAATAACCTGTAAAAGCTTGAGCAATCTTCGTCTTAAGCATCCACCGCCTGTCTCCCGTGATCTAATTATAGATGTCATTCCACGTACTAGTATCTTATCTATATATAAGTCCGCTCCGCGACAATTCTTTACATCATTGAACAAAGAAATTTTTAGTAGGTGTGCACCAAGAAACTGATCGAACTAAATTGATGAATGAGTATTGCGCTAAAATAGCATTAAATATAGTTTTCAACTTTAACTTATTTTAGGTGGAGCATTTTAATTTTCATACATACATTTCTTAAACATTAAATATAACATTTATATCGCTTGACAGCCGCTGACAAGAATCGGCAAATGGCATTCAACACGTTATTTAATAATTTATGGAAATGTCACACTTTTAACCCTGAAAATCAAAAGTTAGCGGAAAAAATAATAAAGAATACATTTTTAATATATTTATTTCTCCTATTATAGCACAATGTACTAAACCATAATGGCAGTAACATTTGCAATCAATAACATGACTTATCAATAACGGGGAACAATGGCGTTAGATTTAGGACGTATGACAATGCCAAACGTAAAGTAGAATTTAAAGGAGCGGTTAGGTGATGCATCGAACGTTTCAAGGGGGGGGTGGGTGAGCCAGTGAGCAATGGCCGCTTAACGACAAATGCGTGTTGTGACTCAGACGCCCTGAGGGCGACCCGACAATAGGGTCCTCGACTGCTGCTCTGGAGGACGGATTATTTACTGCGAATGAATTGTCCTGTGATATCGGTCGTTAGACGTTACAATGCTGAATAAACATTCAGTTTTATTGTTATTCGCTGTAAAATGCGCGTTGAAGGCACATTATAATAAAAGAATTGAATTTACGTTGGAGTGAAAGAAACGATTTAATATATATTTAAATGAATATGTACATGCCAAAATATTTCATTCAAATTTCACCTAGTAGGTTCAAACCACGACCAGAGATATTAATGTATTTGCGCAAATCGAATGTTAATGAATGAATTACTTTAAGAAATTTGATAGATTAAAATTGTATTTTATTTGCATGCGTCTTCTAGACAACTAATCGTTTGATGTCCATCCAATCCAATCCATCTAGGATAAATAGGATAATAGGAGAATTCAGCTAGGCTTCAAACTCTTACTGAATAAACAATCATCACAATTATTATTTTGCAAAGCATTGTAAAATTAAAAATAATTTTACACAAAAAAATTTAAACTTTTATTAAAATTGATAATAGACCACTCACGTTTATCAGAGGTAACCCATACAACATCTCGAAATACATAAAACGACAAAGGTGAGGCTGCTCATTAAATCCTATTGTTTAAAGCCTTGGAGCAGGTAAAAACTGGACTCAAGCTGAGGGCAACATAAGTGATGCATTAAGTTGACATTGGTATTCACACATGTGCAAGGACATATATTATGTTACTCGTTTAGTATCATTAAATGTAGTTTTCTTTTTTAATTTACAATTAAAACAATTTAAAGTAAGGATTACTTTTTATAATTCAGCGTGATAAAAATATTTCGTAATAACCTATACCAATTATTAGTTACAATCTCACCGAAATCTGAATAATACAAAAAGTTTAGAAGCTACTTTAATAGAGACAGATAGCATTCAACAACATCGCAGGCAAGCTTTATCTTCTACTAACGACGGTTATGTTTATGAATTGTAATTCATAACGCCATAAATTGTCTAAAATAATAGATTCCACAGAAATTAGCCATAGCTATTTCTTTGTGATTATCTCAACTTGCGGTAACTCGCTATGTTATTGTAACAGGTAGTATGATTATTTGCGATATACCTTTTTACGGTTTTGCACTAGATTACTCTTAAGTGGTTAATATTAGTAAACCAAATTATTTCAGATGTATTTAGTGAATAACTGCCCTTGAGTGCATTTTAGATAGATTTAACTTTATTGTACATTTAAACAACAATTATATAATTATGGAGTGAATAGCCTTTTTCTAGGTTTTTGCGTCTTACCATCTAAAATCTCATCGTCACTTAACAACAGCTGAGTAATAAGTACAAACCTATATAAAATAAACGGATAGAAGAATTACAAAATATTGTTTTAAAAACCGGATACAATAAGCGGTGTTTTTCCTGACAACTCTCCAAGGCCAACTTATTTGATACACATTTAATAATTTTTATTCACTAATAGCAAATTTAATATCATTGTCTATTATAGCAAGATTAACATGGTAGTAAATTGACTAGTTATCAAAAATATTTTCAAATTTTAATGTAGGCAGGTAATAGAAAAAGCTTACTCTTTATGATAAATAAACAAATAATAATCATTTTACGAGAAACAACTTCAAATATAAAAAGATTAAATATTCTCAACTAAGGATGACCTTCGGACGCTGAGTTTTGGCAAAGCTATAATTCTTTTTAAAAACTGTTGGTTGGTTATAGTTTCCTACTATTTATTTTATAAAATGTTCATGGTCATACATTAAACAAATTGTTTAAAGGTATTTAACTGTAAATTTTAAATTAATTTGTTTTTATGTTAACGTCGAAATGTGTTTGTATTGTTACCTAAAGTACAGCGTACAAACGGCTTTAATACTATATTTATTAACACCAACACAACTTACGAGAACCGCACACACGTAGAGCAGTTCGTAGGTCTGACGTCTGCAATAATCGAACATACTATAACATCCAAGGTTTAAGCAGCCGTCACAGTCTCGCAGACTGTTATAATTTGTAACAATAAGTACTCAATGTCAAAGCAGTTTTACATCATATACGGAAAAAATATTTAATTAAAAACACCTATCCAAAGGAAAAGACACGTAAAAGACTTAAGATTTATTCTGCTTTGCGAAGATACGGGACGAATACACGAAAAGCTTCGAACGTTGTCGTAGACTGAGGAAATCAATACTACTCCCCGCTGCATTAAAGGAATTACTGAGCGTACAAGAAAATTTTAGAAAGTTTTGCGTATCCAGGTGCCATTGTGTTTAAATGAGAAGTGTAAATAGCATTTAAATTTCGTAATCAAACCTTTATATTATTTATAATTAATTAAATTAAACTTTGTTATTTTATTAATGCAAATGATTTTTATACCTGTTTTAGATCAATAAACCTCTATTGCCAACAGTAGACTGCCGCAGAATGATGATATAAGTAGGTCAATAAAAACGTTTTTGTATTACATTTTATAAAAAAAACGGGAAATTAAAATGTGAAAAGGAAGACAGATGTAAAAGAAAATTGTATCGATGAGCTGTTGCATCAGAGTTAATGTTTATAAAATAAATAATTGAATACTAACATTCGCAATACACAAGGCTGAATTACATAAATAAACATTTTGTGATGTTAAAGCGCTAATCAACGCGGAACCGAACGCCACCTCTATTCGTCCGAGATGCGCAGGGACACGCAAGGTGACCGCGGTGCGGTGCGCGCGTCACCCACCGGCCGCGATTGTTCGCCTGCCGGTCGTGGTAACTAACACGACCGTCCTATTACCATTCATTTATATAATTAATTTAGCTTCATATAGGTATTACACTTCTAAATAATAACACATAAAATGAAGAATATAATAAATTGATACGACTTACAATTCAACTAGGATAGACAGACATGTTTCCTGTACGTAGATTAACGGTCTATAAAATTTATTTCATTATTTTAAATATTACTGTTCATGGCTTTGTTTCTCTTTTTATTAAATCTTTTTAGAAACCAGATATAAATAATATTAAAGAAACGACGAATTAATTTACATAAGATTTTGAGAAAATTCTCTATTAAGAAAACCTGTAATATGGTTTCCTTATCAAAACAACTATTTCCGCAATGAATCTCACGTATAGCAATTATATAATATTTATAATATCAAGGAGATTTTATTTTATTTCACAAAATGTCGACTGCTGTGTTAACCAAAGATTTTATCGAAGATCTAAAGTCCAAGACTGCCTCGAGAGAAATACAACTGTTGTAAAAACAAAAATTACAAGATAATAAAATTTACTTAAAAACAAAATAGGAATGGAAAAATTTTAGATTCATGAAATGAATAAGATACTTTTGTAAAATTTTAATGAAAATTACTCGGACTTAGTATTCTTGAAAACATTAAAAATATTTTTAGTACTATGAACGTGGAAATGGCAAAAACACTAATACGCTTTATCATCCGGAAATACCAAAAAACTTTAATTGGCAGGTGGATTGAAAACACACTGATTATCGTTCAAGTATTGATAACAATTGTAACTCTGTTCCAAGTTCCTCTACAAGAGCTGTGGTAACAACCATGAAAATTTTCCTTATACATTATGTAATTCTGATGCTAAACTGTAAAAACATGTTGTACAAAATGCTCATGATATTTATTTTCATTATTTGTATTCTACAAAATTTACCATGTTCAACTATATATAAAAATACCACATGTAGGTACCAACTAAATTGAAGATGATCAATCGCAGCACAATTTGCTGTTAGTATTTTTAGAATACTAAATCAGAACCGATAAACTCTATTATTTTTTTGATATTTAATAAGAAATATATACGGTATTGAGGTCTAGACTTAAAACATGAAAATTTGAAATTGTATAATATTTTTTTTTATATTAACGAAAATAAAAATAAAGTTGCGAACTTATTTTAAGGAAATATAATTAAAGTCACTGCAGATATTATCATTTGCAGCAATACTAAAATGTTAACCTCAAAGCATCTGGCGATAGATTTGTAGACATAATAGTCTGCCTTTGTTACGTCATGACCTTCGTGAGCCGTATAGTGACGTCAGTACGCCAACTATGTTACCACGTGTTCAATCACCACTCGTTCTATTATACTTTTATCCAGTTTGCAAAAACCATCAACTCGACATAATATGATTCTATGATTCAAGTGAATAACTAGTTTTCGTATAAATTAAACTTGATTTTAAATAATTATTTTATTGAGAAAATTAAACCTAAATAAAAATTCAAATTACGTACTTTAGCCAAGGCGAGCGCGCGCTTTGCTGATTATACCTAGAAAGGAAATACGTCAATATAATAGTGATATATCAATATACGTGAAGTTGACGGGAAGGTCTAGGATCAAGGCTCGTAGCAAAAAGATTATCATGGGCACTGCCAAACGAGGATAAACTGAGGCGGAAGTAAGCGAAGCGAGGCCGAGGACAAACGACCAATTCATAAACTGAACTCACTTCTACCAGATGCGATAAAACTTTCGACCGAGCAACCATGTTTTATCCAAACGTTTCTAAAACCACAAATAATTTTCTTACATTTATAAAAAAACCAAACTTTTTGACGTTTTGCTCAATAATAGATAAGATTTTAGCGAGATTATTTCGAAGTTATTATGGTCACATTTAAATCGTTTTTAATAAAAAGTACAAGAGTCCTCAGTCTATTATGTAACATTCCCCAGTGGTACGTGACGTGTTGCCATACTCGAGAGCGAAGCTCGAACTATGTGCGCATCATGCACATACATACACAATCCATCTGCAAGTTCGTGTGGTAAGCAACAAACCCACACAATATTTGGTGATGTAGCCAATACAAGGCATCGAAGTCCATGACTTTTTTGTAAAGCTATATCACATAGACATTAATCTAACCAGAACGTATTGATTTATAACTCAAACAAGAAACTGTGCCACCTCGGCCCTACTGCAGCACGATCCACATTGTTTAGCCATGAATATTCAAACAGAAAATCATGGACTGTGACATAATTCGTTACAAAAAGCAGTAACAAAACTTTCAACTTATGCGATACTGATATTTATCACCTATTTCAAAGAAAACAGTACACGAAAACTTTACATACGGTAGAATTTTTATTGTCCTGAAAGAAAAACTACATGTTAAAGCAGATCGTTTTAAACTTGACTAAAACTCAATATAAATTATGTGAATCTATTTCCTTAAAACTTGGGAAAAATAGCAATAGTTACACTCTGATTACTGTGTCTATTATCTAGATAAACACATTATCGCTTTTTAAGAAGGCGATGTATCTTATCTCACTTTCTTTGAATTGTATACCCTCTTTAAGAGGTTACGAATAAAATATATAATATTGATATACTTATTAAAATTTCATAATTAATTTTACGTTTAATTTAGTATTAAGAACTTAACCACTGAGGTAGAAAGTTTGAAGTAAATTTGTTTTCTTATTCTACCGAAACAGGATAAAATTTTTACATGTAACAAAAATTATTCTTTAAAGTGATTAGCTATAAACTATACAAAAACACGTTGTTTCTATGTTTAGTTGAGATTAATGATTATTCCAAATCCTGTTAAAAATACTATTTTTATTAAATTCGAAACAAACTCCTACATCTAAAGGTGATAGTTTTAAAACAGAGTTTATCACATAATATGACACCGTTATAAACTTAAAATTTTATTATTTTATAAACCTCTAATAATTGTTAAAATTGTTTTTAAAATAAAAACCATTGAATGAAGGGATAAACGGACAATTATTACTAATAATGAACTATTACGAATTAATATTTCGTGTTTGTGTGTGTTTGTATGTGGCAAGACATGGTGCGTAGCAGTCAGTCGGCTCGGCAACGTTGGCATGGAGAACGCGACCCGGTTCGCCGATCGAGAAAGCATCTACAAAAGTCGGTTGAGGCCGAGCACACTGTAAAGAGGACGTAATGTATAATATAAAACCTCCTGTAATTCCTTTAACAAAGGAACAGGCGACTAGGGGTAATGTAATGAGTCCATTTATACATTTTGTGCTTACAACCATACAAATGTAGGAAAATCATAGAAAAATAATAATGTGATGGTGTAACATTAATATGAGATATTAAAATTAAATGTTCTTCTTCTTTTATTTAAATGTTCAGTTTGTATTTACACTATTGCCAAATATTTGAGTCTGTGCTAAATATTATAATGAATTTGTTCAGTTACACGTCCTAGGCCTTGAATTGGACGCCCCCGTTCTACTTTTTTACGTCTTAACAATGCGTTAATCACCATACGCTGAGAATCGAACGTTCGGATTTTAAGCAAATACTTTTTGATATACATACATAACATAAAAGTGTTTTTAGATCACTTTTATTAATAATTCAACTTATATTAATTATAACATGAGAAATTACGAAGCAGCCATTTACAACTGTCAAGTCAGTGAGTGGAGGTAAAACGGGGTCAAATTTGACATCGTAATGCATTTGACCTACATGAAAATTGTAAGGAATTAAAAAGTTAGGCAAGTTAGACACATTTTTGATATTTTTTGTTATTTCGTCATTATTTGTTAACATCAGAAAGCCTACATTATGAAGAAAAACATAAGCTTTCTAATGTTAAGTGATGATAAGTAGGAAAATCTTGATACAAAATACTCAATTGTCAGATGACAAACTTTAAGCTACTTATTAAAATCTTTCTTGCACTTATAATATTTCATTTAACTAATGCGGCCAGTGACGTCTGTTTCGGGTCATGCCCCAGAGTAAGGGGCACAAGGTAAAAGATGGTGCATTGAATAGTGGCCTTAAGCCCAATAGCGATCTGCGACCGTGTCGCTTCCTACTGGCGCGGAGGCGACAATGCCAGCAGTTGCTCTGAGCCGAAGGTGACGAAGTGGTTAAGGTTGAGCACCATTTAATCTATTATGAAGAGGTAGATGGCAAAAAGTTTATGAACTACATTATAATTACTACTCATCGATTTAAAAAGTACACTTAAATAACATTTACATTAGATTGTTTATTTATAAGTACATTAATAAACCCTTGAAAGTGTCTTAAAATGCGAAACGTATCGACCTCTACTGTGAACAACTTTTCTTTACCGAGCCAGTGAGGGCCGCCATTCTAATAGTAAATGCCTAAAATGTTTATTGAATTTCGTATCGTAGGAAAACCTGATGGTTGCGGAAAGTCCTTAGCTAATGTAATAATGAAGTAAATGTATTTATTATTAGCCAAGAACAAGTAAATTATTATGATAACATTAGGAAATATTGCAGTTACAATGTTAAACACCTAGTTAAGTGACAATACAATCAGTCAGTTTTTTAAACAAGAATGAAGGAAAACAGAAATACTCGAGCTTTATGGGTCAACTGTAGTTAGGGGGTATGCAAACTGGCCGCGAAAACCGCAGAGCAGCCGAAATGTGTAGGGTTTGTGCAGGGAGACCCTGACATAGATCCTACTTCATCAATGAAGGCCTGAGTAGTCCTCGAAATTCAGCTGTTACAAAATCATTGATTTCTTGGCGCATCACGTTAAGTTACATGCAAAATGGGTCAACACTCGCGTCCCCAGTAAACAGTAGAGTGCGCTGTCCCCGTTTTAAATTGCTTCCTCGGCAAATTAATGCCACGCGCGACCGTAATCCGAATTGCCACTCCTTCTTCCTTAATTATAGTATCTACGGCCGACATATACCTAATTTTATTTTTAATGTAACATCACTAATTGTTATTACCATGCCCTGAATTTCTGTACCTCTTGATCCAATGTGTTGTCGGTCGAATGATATTTATAAATTGAGAGAATGCTTCGGTTGCATTTTTGCTCGGTTCATTTTGGGTTTAGTATTGACAAGTTCAGTACATCGTGATAGATTCTTAATACCACAATATGGATTATTAAGTTAATTTTATTGATCTTCTATGTGTACTGCATTGGTGGTAGGTACCTCACGAAATAGACTAATAATCTGGCGAAGGTCGCGGGAAGTCACGGGAAGCGGGCAGTACAGGACCGATGTTATATTCTTTTCCGAGACCTATATTCTCCAATGGCTTCCTCATCATTTCTGATGCATTGTTGTAGTGGTAAGTATTTTTATGTATTATTGATGTTCTTATTTCTTACACTAAACAAATAATCTATTTTTCACTAGCTCTACAACGCCAGCATATACGTTGTCCTGCAAGTATTTATATTACATTTCTGTACATGAGAATGGATGGGCAATTAATAGAAAACCTTAGTTTTATCCTTGTTAAGGAATTAATATACTTTAGCACTATCTGGCGGTAAGATACTACAATGATAATAAAAACATTCTCCATGAAAAATTAAATTCTCCATGAAAAAAAAAATTACATATACGTGCCAATTTACACATATACATATATCATTTTCATTAAAAAACCTCAAAACTGTAGATATATGGTAATTAAACTTTGGTCAATCAGTCGAGCTCATTCGATGATTAGCTGAAATAAATATTACGTTAAACCTTTAATTGTGGTATTTACTAACACACTTAAATTTTATTTATTTGCACATATGTGCTTTTCATATTTTTTATTTAAGTTTATACACAATTTAATTATTCATGATCCTCTAAAAGTTAGGTTAGCAGATTCCTTGTAAATTATCAGACAATTAATTTTTTTGTGTCACCTATTTTATATTTTCTTGGTGACTATAAGTCAACAATTATCAAAAAAAAAAATCAAAGATCCTCCTTTTTTTATCATCCATACTTGAAGCACATATAGTGTTATGTATAAGTTCTGTAATAACCGAAACGTGGCTACAGAGCGGCAACCCACTTTAGTTATCGCATTCCGTTGTCATCGAAACAGGAGCGCGAAGTGGGCTCGACCGAGATCGTACGTTGAGCGCCGGCGGCGAGCCCACGGCTAAATTAATACTCTCTTGCGAAATAACCTCGCCCAAGTTATTCAAACACAATCAATTATAACGGCTACCGCTTACCTATGCTCTGTCAATAGGATCATCGAATGTCTACCCATAAATTCCCAAAGATTTGTGAATTCAAGCGACATAGTTATCATAACAAATTATGATTTGTTTTTAGATAGTACATGAAAATTTTTAATATTTCTCTCATTAAAATAAAACTTATTGAAAGTACTAAATGAAACAATATTACTGGGAATTTATTAATAATAAAATTCTAAATTAATGTGACATAAAACAACGGATATTTAAAAATGTTTAATATTAAAGACTAAGTTCTAGAGATTAAGAATGTACTTCACTAATAAGTGATCTGTTAAGTATTTATAGATGTTTCCGAATTTAAATATTTCGTAAAAATAATACGATATGTATAGCTATTGCTTGTGTATGAACCATAATTATATTTACGTGTACTATCGTTATGTCACATACGTTTAAAGGATTGGTAAAATATCAAAAATGTAATGATTATACAGACGTAGGGCACCTTAATTTCATAAAGTTTGAAAAAGAATAGTAAAATTAATTTATACCAGTAGAAACAGCGTTCATAAAGGGATTGGATATAATGTATTCTAACACAGTATAATTTAAGTGGGGTGGACCGATTCTGTTGAGGCAAAGAGCACCCGGTGACTTTCGTGCAACCTCCGTGACGAAAGGACATTGACCCTGGAGGAGAACATCCCCTGCAGAATCTTGTTCACTTCATAACTGTATTAAAGACCTTCTATATACTAAAAAGTAAAATATATATTTATGGTTTGAGAACCATTGAAACTTATATCAATCCTATAATATAAAATTGATAGATAGTTCATTAAGGTATAATTTAATAGCTAAGTCCTAACATTACTTCTTAAAACAAGATGACTACACATATTCGTTGACAAGAGTTATATATAATAAATTATGATGTTTTTTTGCCCTTCAATTGTGTCAGCAGCTAAAATGTTTAGTAGAAACTTAAATTGTAAAAAGAATATTACAATAACTATTTTTAAATGATTTTGATTATTTTATAAAATGCGGTTAGTTTTTTATTTCTAATATATATTGTATTAAATACCAATTTCCTGATTTTTTTCAAAATATTATAAATTAAATGATACAATATAGTATATAACATATTATTCCCTAGCGTCGGATACATAAAAAGAAAAGAACGAGAAAAAATTGGGATCCTAAGAAGCGAAGGTCTTTCCGGCTTGGGTATTTTGTTACCTGCCTAAAATCAAGATAATAGATCCTTTGAAAAAACTTAGTAAACCACTTGAATTATAAAAGATTTCAAAAGTATTCAAGTAATAACTTTAATTATCCTTAAAATGTTATACATTCATAGATGACCATAAAGCGCGCTTGAGTATATGTATTTGACATATAGAAGGTTTTGTCACACACAAAAATAAACTCTTTTTAAATAATATATATATATATATGTATATACACACACACACATAGGGTCCACTTTTTAGTGAAACAGTGTTAAAGGAGGGTGCGAAATAAAATGAAACCGAAGTATCCCATTATCAAGTATACAAGGGTGCCTTATCTAAAAGTCTTGACTCCTTTAAAAAAGTGATAAAATACTAATTTTCCAAAGTAATCATATAATGATGAATTAATGTCTGTAAAAGTACTCGATTTCTAAGTCGCTCCCTCTACTTATCGTTTGACGCTCAGCTTACACAACAAAGAAAGTTATATACGCACGCGGAGTATATTAACTTTCGCTGTTAGTAGCATTGGGGTTCGATTGAAATTTTTAAAAAAATATTAAAATGTTAACATTACAAAAAAAGAAGACTAAAACTAAAAAATGCTGAGCTTTATAGTAATTGATACTCATAGACATTGAATAACATGTCTTTTAATCATAAATCTTGTTAACACTTAATCAAATGATGACTATTAACAGCCGAGTCCTTCGGCGAACATAGCAAATTAAACTAGTTCCGCGTTGACTCCAACAATCAAAATAGCTCACCTAGCTAAGGCCATTGTATGTTTGTATAATCCAATTTTTGAATTCAATTGCAACACTTATCGTACACACAAATCACCACGCGTGTATGGTTGAGCGTAAGAGTTCACAATGTACGGAATGAAATCCACGTTTGACAGTTTAACTTCACCGCATGGTTACTTTTTCGCGCGTGATAACGTAGCAGACGTTCGATCCAGTCAACGTGTGACGGGCGACTGATCGAGTGGTGCGGTTTTACCCGCGGGGACGGCGAGGGCGGAGCGCCTGGCCGCTTACGAAGCGCCCACAGGACAGCTGCGCGGACCCTTTCTCTGCTCCGCTCTGTCTCTATTGTACTGGTGAAAGCTTAACTCCGCTTGTATGCTATTCGTTGCGTGTGTCTACTTAGCAGCATTTTGAATTAGTACTTTTATTCAATTGCTGTTAGTAAACCGTTACATGTAAGATATCTTTAATTACATTTGCTGATATTTTCTAAACTAAGGATTTCACGAAAATAGCAAATTCATCTATCAAAGTTTTTGTAACTGTAATTAAAGAGTCATGTTTAATATCATAAGCATAAAAAAGCAAAATTAAAAAAAAAAAAAAAAAAAAAAAAAAAAAAAAAAAAAAAAAAAAAAATAAAATTTAATAAAAAAAAAAAAAACATGGAAAAAAAAAGAAAAAAAAACAAAAAAAACAAACCCAAAAAAA
>DWQX01003119.1:0-19018 GCA_018245475.1 Pharmacophagus antenor
CACTTACCATGTCGATAAGCTTGGTAACTTACAATGTCGCCAAAACTGCGACATCAGAGTCTAGTGTTACAAAGGTGTGTACTGTCCCGCCAACAATATTTCACCAATTTTAATGCATATTTTCAATGCCCACCCAATTTTCATATATTCAAAAAATAGTATACAAAAGGCTATTATGCTCTCAACTGTGAATTAACCGCTATCAAAAGCGACAAAATGTTGCAACGGAGTGTCTTGCCACATAGTTTGGACATTTGATCGATTCCTCTTTTGATTAGTGATCATCTGGTGAAGGTCACGGGAAGCCGCTGGATGCGGACAATATGGGACCGATCGGTGAGATTCTAGGTGGAGGGCCGTCCAGCTGTTGGCGTGATGGATATTTCTTTAAATAGTGTCATATAGTGACCTAACATTACTTTCTTATTTTTAATACTAAATACTATACGAGCTCGTCCTGCCAGTATATTATAAATTAATAGAAAAAGATATAGCAAGAGATACAACAAAAAGGACAATAAAAAATCTTAAAAAAATACTTTAAAATTTTATGTTATCTCATCTATTGGATTCTGAAATTAACATTCTCAAATCATTCAGAAATTTGACATATATGCATATCATAGTTAGCTGTTTTCCGCTCAAAAAGATTTTTTGTTGTTTTCAGGGATAGTTACTCTTTCTTTTTAGTTAAAGGAATCAGTTATATGTGGTAAAAAGGAACAGAAAAATATAGGCCGGATTTGTGAACTCCTTTTCGTTGGTTATAAATGAAAGGTGTTAATGAAAATGCGTAATAACTTGTACTTTTTATATAACAAAACTACAATAGGTGCGTGCGGGCGCTACGTGAGCACGTGCGACGGCAACTGCGGCCGCCCCTCCAGCTTGCTGTAGTCCAGGTGAAACTCCTTCGCCACCTAAAAACAATGCAAAAGAAAACTTCGTTATAATTAAAACAGGTGTCACAAAAGCCGAAATCGACTAAGAATCCAAAATGTAGACAAATTACAATTGTTAAATGCACTTCATTTATCATCATTGATAGTAAACTAGTTTTTTACTGCACTTTTAACTGATCTAGAGCAGTCATGCAAATATGTGGCCCTATGATACAATTGACGGACGCACTTTTATTTGGAAGCAGATTTAAAAGTTATTTCCGCAGATAGACGATAAAGGACCTATTATGTCATGTGTGATACCTGTTTTATTGGAAATTTAATAAATATATTGTACTATAATTTTACTATTTTCGTACGTTTCTTACAGTTCTTGATGATTTTGGTACAACAGTGACTCAGTTCGAAAAATCTAATCTAGTGTATTTAAAAATTTATAAGTTACATTCATACATGAAATGGGTATAGTAGTTACACAATGCAATTCCCTCATCTCCCTTTCCACAGTAGAATATTAAAACGCAAAACGAACCTGAAGATGACTGCCGAAACACAACAATGCTTGTATGGTCCGTCATTTGATTGTTATTCAAAAGACAGTGTATGTGGGGGATTTTATGTGAAAAAATGTAATAAAAACAAATTCGTATTAATGGCAGCAGCTATAAAGTAACTGTGTTGGCTTCTATTTTGTGGTTAGCATTTAAAACATTCAAGCTGGTGTTTGCGACATCAGTGCACACAACAGCTAATGACAACTTAGTGTGAGCTACACATGGGCCATGTCGCTCTAAAGGAGACAACTGTGAACCACCGGTGGTACAGGCCTGAATGAACGCATTGATTTATTTCTTACCTTGCGCCAGTTGTGCGCATCAAAGAAGTAGTAGGTGCCGCGCTCGTATGTGGATGTCTTCTCCACCATTGGCATGCCGGGCGCTTGAGAGATCCACACCTTCTCCTCCATATGATACCGCCATTCGCGATTGTATCTGAAATGTACAATGGATACGATTATTTGTATCGACTGTTACATCTATGGTTAAGTGCAAACATGAAGTACGAGTGTTCAAGACAAGAATTAAATGGCTTCTAAAGCACTTCCCAGCACTTTACGTTCCTAGACTATATGTTCTGTCACCATCAAGTGACATCTAGATGAAGGACTAGCCAAGTAAAGCATATTCAGAAACAAAAACTCAGTGGCTTCAATGTTAAAATTCCATGTGACAATAGAGAACTTTGTTTATTCCAAAGAAGTAAGTTTTCAATGTAATGCAATATTTCAGTCATTCATAACTTAAAAAAACTGACGAATAACTCACAATTCGGCCGCCGCAGCAATCTGTATGACATCGCCCACGAAGCAGTAAAACAAATAAAATAATAGATCTTCCTTATATCGACTCAGTCGTAGCGGCGCCAGTTTTTCTTTAATAGCTCCATTAATGAGATACTCGGGGGGCACGTGATAGTCCATGTCTTGTGGCCTGGAAGACGGAAAGACGAGGTCGTTAATAAGGGAGACCTCGATAATTTGTTGATATACTTGGTAGTGATGGAATAAGAGACGTTGACTTATTGACTAGCTGATGGTATCATCAACTGTGCTGATATATATTAGTAATTAAATATTTTATATCAACATCAATATTAAAATTATGTAAATAATAAATGTTAAATTAAAGAAATAAACCCTAACTTACAATAGAAATCTATATCTCTGTTTCTAGTTGTATAAGAATTAAAGTAAACTAATTGTACTATAGATATCAAGGTAAGAAAACATCTTGTGATGCATGACTAACTTAAGTATTATTTTCTTAATAAAAATGTTGCTCTGTTAACAAAAATATATTCATTATGTATTGCTCAGATTAAATTGACACCTATAATTTCTTCATTTCCCCTATCTTGATAGCAATAGCACCAATATGTAAAGGCTATTTGCAATTATAATTAGTTATATATTCGGCGGGATAAAAAAAAATAAAAAAAATGCATTTATCACGTTCGGAACGGGGTGTAACACAGGTGATACATTCTTGTCTGTCCTATAGGACGGGATGTGCCACCGGTGGTACACGGCGGTGTAAATCTAATAAAGATGATATTAAAAAAATACGTACGTAATTAACTAATTATTACATATTTATATACATAAAAGCACTATTTCAACTTCGCAAACGTCTCAAAAGCTTTCACGCGGCAATGATTTGTGTACCATCGGTGGGGCTCAGCCGACCCCATGTTATGAACAGTGAATGCAGACCCCGTCGCGAACGTGTTAAAGGAATTAAATTGGAATCTTAGACTGGAAGTATGCCCTCAAGGTGCATTGGAGCCCCTCCAATATCCACTCCAATGTACCTTTAAGTTAGGCATAAGCCCTGCAGTGACGATATTTTTTCCAAAAACAATATTTAATATCATAATACAAACAATTTACCTGCAGGGCGTATCCGCCCAAGGTCCAGCAAAAGTAAGGTAAAGGTTGTCAGGTGAGTTTAAATTCAATCCGAGAGCAGTCAAGTCCTGACCTAAAGCTAACGATACCAGACTTGGGTCAGACTCCGCCGCACGGATAAACGTCAATAGTCCCACAATACCAAACTGGTTTGGTATCATCGTCTCCGGTATATTCGTCACTTTGCCTAAAAATCAACAACTTCTGAATACCAGTCCAAATCCATAGAGCGACATCCTGATTAATATTTTGTTACTAACTTTAAAAATGAATATATCTATTCTTAATGTAACATTAACCCACTTAATATATTTTTAACAAATTTATTGATACACTTAATACTATCCTGTATGCACTCCTCAATTTTGAAACAATGTTAGGAATAAAAATCCTCATGTAAGTTAGTTATTTTTAAATGATACCAACATTTTTAAATCTACAGTCCTCAATAAGAAAAAAGCTAGCATGCATTGGAAAGCTACCAATAAATTTAACTTCAAAAGCAATTTATCATTAAAAAAAACAACTCAATTTTTTGTCAAAAAAAATCAATACAATTTTGACAGTTATTATTCAAGAAAATACATAAAAATTATAACATAAATTGTAATTTTTTTTCTTTGAAAACTAAAAACTATTCTTTACAAAAATCATATGGTAAGGTCAATTTTAGACCAGCGAGACACTTGTAAACGTTACAAAAGGCATCTAATAATAAAAAAATAATAATTTCATGCATATTAACTAAACAGAGAGAGAGAGAGCACATTAATTTAGTTCAATGTATCAACACACACCCGCTACATACCATCAGGGGAGGTCTGGATCCCCTTCCGCTGCTTGGCGTCGTTATGGTTCGCGTACTCGAGCGTGGGCGGCGCATGTGTGTGGGCGGTGTGCACCACGTGCGGCGCCGTGTGCGGGACGGTGTTTGCGACCACGGCGCCCGTACTTGTGCCCGGTAGCGCTGGGAAGTCCTCTGATGACATCGTGAACTCTGATTGCTCGGACGTCGGCTGCTTCACCATACCCACTGGAGGAACATTATACGTTTGGTGTATTATTAAATGAAATTTATATTAACAAGAAACATAGCAGAAAACCGAAAAATAGAAAAAAAAAGACAAAAGACACTTCAACAATCAAGACAAGGACAGGAACAAATGTAATATTAAGAACTATGAAGAGGAACAATGAAGTTAATATTTTTACAAAAAAGAATGTTACAAAACTCTAGAAAAGAGTAGCCTTTGTTATAATGCACACAGATTGGAATTAAGGAGATAAAAAAATTTAAGAATTATTAAAATAATTATAAAAACTGATTATGTTATCTAAGGTAGGATTTAAGAAAAATTATTGTAACATCATAGAAAATACTCCTCTTGCGTAATTATGAGTGTTCTACTGTTAAAGAATAATTTCCTTCAAACAGAACTTGATACAAGGGGTTTGGACCTGTGGTAAAAATGAATATTACATTTTGTGCCGCTGTCCTCATTAGCTAAATAAATTATAATCATATAGTGAGCAATAGTTTGACTGAGACCAGATCCATTGCAATTAATAGAGTAAGGCATAACCAAGTTATGAGAAATATCATTAAGATAGGCAGTGCCTATGCTAGTGTAACTTTAACAACTAATTTTGACTTAAGAGGTCCATTAATTTTTTTTATTAGGTCAAATGTTAACATTTGTGTTCGGTTATTTATTCAGTTTACTTTTATAACAATAAAATCATCATGTATTATTTTAACTTAACCACCATACATATATGTGACATGTCTGACCGTAAGGTTTAGAGCCGGGTGGAGGTGGCGCGGCCGCGGGCGCCTGGTCCCCGGCTCCTCGCGCCGTCAACGAAGGAAATTCACTAAGGTCCAGTAAAGGAGGCGTCGAGGTGTCGCCGCCCTCGCCAAACACAGAATGGTAATTGCTGCTGGCGTTAAACCTCGACAGAGTCGCCATACTTGACTGTCGAAAACAATATTAATTATATATAAATATTTTATTGGAAGTTTAGTTTAACCAATTCGAGACCTTTTCCATACCATGTATACGTAAATAATATGGAGGAAACACAGCTAGTCTCGAATGGGTTGAAATAAGAAAAAAAATTTTTCACTGTAATTTCTAATGTTTCATTATCATATATTTGGTCTCAATTTATGAATGAAAAAATTGGTTTATCTACATATAATAATTTTTTGAGAATGATATTTTAGATGAGTTAAAGTATTGTTACTAAATTTTGTATGAAATGAACTTCTATTGTAATATCTACACAAAATAAAGAAAAAAAGTAATACAAAAAAATTAAGGTCAATTCCTACTTAGGTCAACAAAGAAAAATTTTATTTAAGTAACTTTTTATTAAATCAGTACAATAGTTATAAATATGTATATATATATATATATAACAGAATCACAATATTAAGTGCCAAAATAGAAAGCTAATTACCCTTCAATTTGTAAATGAATAAAGTGATATTTGGAGAAACTGTATTAACATCAAGTGGCATCCACTACAAATATAAAAAATGTTTTTGATATTGAGTATATGAATAGAAAGTATTTTATTAAATATTAAAATTTTGAACAAGTTATATAAATATATGTAAGGAGAGTGTGAACTAAGAATAACTAAATGAAAAAAGGATGTATACAGCAGCATAACACATTAGTTGAATTTTTTTATGAGTGTTATAATTTAATTAATTAATTTCTTTTTAAATAGTGAATTAATATTTTTTTAAATCAAAACAAGAATTTAATAAAAGAATAAATTAGAATGGAGCTTTTCAATAGTAAGTATAAGGATTAAAATGGTAAATGATTCACATAAAACTTCACTGATGATTAATAGATTTTAAAAGTAAGTTAAAATGATTCAAGATTCATAAAGCATTTTATAAAAGCGATAGGAATATTTATAAATAATTAGTAACATGTATCATAGGTTCTAACCATGGAACTAGAGTTAGCTTGTGATAAAGGAGTTGGTATGGGTACTCTCCGATCCGCAAAGGCCCTTTGACCAAATAGTGTGGATCTTGAAGCCATGGCTGATGGTGCACCTCCCGGCATTGCTGTAGAGTTTCGGCCGGGCGATAACGCCCCGCCAAAAGTCGGTGTCACATGGCCTGATACTCCTCCGACCAGCCCTGAAGCCACTCTGCCTCCCACACTGACACCACCTACTCCACCACTAGCTAAGCTTCTTGGTGCTTGCTGAAAATTCAAGTTTGCCATAACCTGAAATTATGTTAATGCTCATTTATAAATTTGTAAAAAAATAAAACTTGAAATCCTTCCTATAGTAAAACTAAAAATCAATAAGAAATTTATATTAATAAACCATAATGAGGTTCCCTATTGCCTTTTTATAATAGATCTTAAAATTTTATTTTATTTTCTTAATACTCTAACATCCCCTGCTTGTACAGTATTTGAGAAATGTTTAAATATCATTAAAGATTATTTTAATGTTTTTTAATCCTAAGATGTCATTTTTAAATTCTTTGTTGTAGTTTGTAATATTAAGCAAATTTTAAAAACTCATATGGAATGTGTTGACCAATGTTTAAAATTTTCTGTTTATCAATATTTTGGAAAAAAATCCCTTTTATATATTTTAAATGAGATAAATTTATATATAAAAATTGAATAGTGCAACTACTTCTTTAATTAAATTATTAGATAGTTATGGCTCTTAAACATGTACATATTTTTATATTTCTTCTAAAAACAGAGTGATAATATGATTTTAATGTTTACTCTTTACATAAAAGCTTAAAAACTTGAGAAGGTCAACATCTTGAAGAATACAATTTCATATTGTTTTTTAATTATTTTCAAGATATAACTTTAACCTAATTAATTTATTTTCTCTTTATAGTTATTGCATCTTGTAGTCATAGATGGAATATTTTGTAAAGAAATATTTCAAATAATATTTAGCCTTGTAAGTAAATAAATCACATTTAAATATTTGTAATATGTTGTTAAAAATGCGAAATTGTCTGATTTTTAAATAAATACAGTCATAAAGTTACTATTGTGCAATCAAAAGTAATACTTTAAAAGAAAAATTTATTTATAACCTCTTATTGGCCGTTGAAGTAGCGATTGTTTACAAATTAATCGGTTGTGTTTTATGAGTTAAACTATCTACAAAGTCAACCGAATGTTATGAGAAAATAATTATAAATTAACTATCTAAACAAATTCTTTGAGTTAAGGCAGAACATAGCAACTTTTACAGTTGACCTAAATATAAAACTTGATATTCAAACAAAAATGTTTGAATTTCAATGAACGCAAAGGACTTGATATAAAAGACAAATCGAACTGTTTACCAAAGTATTAATATTAATAGAAAAAAACAAGACAACCCTTCCAAGAAACATCTCGTTGCGATAGACAACATAGCGTTCGTCAATAATAACAAATAAAGTATAACATATACGTAGGTCGTGATGGTTATTTATCTGTCTGTCAAACAATGGCGACTCAGTAGCATGTTCTAATTCAAGTCCTATTCAAAAAATATATATTTACCTAATGTGAAAACTTCAGCCCTTGTATCACTATTTCAGGAATAGTATGAATGGTTCATAATCGTATATTACCAACAGTAATAAATAAATCCTCTTGTATGAAACAAACAAAAGTTTGTTGACTGTTCAATTTTAAAGGCAATTTGTGTGCATTCAAAATTTTATTCACCAACTAAAAATATTCGTAGGCTGTCTTTTCATGAAACACTGCTATAAAGCGCTGAAAACTTTATGCATCTTTACGTCGGTAGTATAAATTTTAACAATTTCACTCAGATTTGTCGAACGCCACATTACCCTAAACAACTGGCGGCCATATTGATAAAAGCGGAAATTATAAAAATATCACTCGCACAACCAACACGATTCCGATTTCATGGCTTTAAAATTATATAAGCATTTGTATTTGTAATTAACGTTTAGTTTTTAATATAAACAACTTTAAAAAAAAAAACTGAATTTTTAAATGAAATTTACTAATTTTATTCAGATGCTTAATTGACTTAATTCTTATTAGCGTTGATTTTTAAATTACCATTTCAAAGTTGATTGTGTCATAAAAGGGAAAAATAAATAAATATGTCGTAGAATACTCCAAACTCAAAAGTAAAATTAAAACATTTTCAAATGTTTTTCCTTATTTTAATCAACGTACTTACAAACCTGGCGATGAGGAGCTGATGAAGGAATTCGATTAGAGTGTCGTTTTTTCATATTAACGATTAAAAATTAATTAAATAATTACTTAATAAATATTTTTTCCTCGAATTTTCAGTTAAAAATTATAGTTATAAAACAAATGCTATCAAATAGAACTTATTTCCTAAGTATTTTGAGATTTTTAAGTTTTTTCTAAAATACCTACATAAAATACATAATCTTTTTTATAGTTTATGAATGTTTGGTAGCTACAAACTTTTCTAAGATGTTGCAATTATTAATTATCATTAATTCTTAACTTTTACATTCAAAAAATTGAATAGATGTTTTAGAGAATAAGTACAACTTATATGTTAATGGTAATGCTTGTCGTTTTAATGCTCTTATTTTAAAATGTTGATTCATATTAAAATACAATCTGTTCAATAAATACTGTTAAGAATGTTTTTCTAATAAACGATACAGTTTATTCAAAAGTTTATAAATAATAAAAAATATTGGTTAACTATAATTATACAAAAATAGAAAAAAATACATATTATTAATTTATTAGCGAATATTTATATTGTCTATGATTAGGGAGAATTTTATAATATTTCTGGCAAGACAGAAGATCATATGATTGTTCAATGAAGAAGCACGTCTGATAGGCGTCGACGTTCTTCTTCGAACCAGTTTTTAATTTTCTGGCTCATCATCGGTTGTTTTAAGTGTTGGTGGTGTAAAAAAATTACCAACAACCATGGCGCTCAGCGATGTAGATGTACAAAAACAGGTAATTAAGATATAAAGTAAAATGTAGGTACTACATTTCATATATAGCTGTTAGCTACTAGGGTTTTGTCAAATTGATTGATCCAAGTCGCTGTACTTATCTTAGTTGTTAATGAATTACGTTAGTAAATTGGAAAATAAATCATGATAAATATTCCACTTTCCGCATTTTATATTCCAGATCAAGCATATGATGGCCTTCATCGAACAAGAGGCAAATGAGAAGGCAGAAGAAATCGATGCAAAGGCCGAGGAAGAATTCAACATTGAAAAGGGTCGTCTTGTGCAGCAACAACGACTTAAAATCATGGAATATTATGAAAAGAAAGAGAAGCAAGTTGAGCTGCAGAAAAAGATGTAGGATTTTATATGCCTAATAGATGACCTGCTTCTTATATCGCGAATATTACATGTGACAGTCTATAGTCTATGAAAGTATCATATGAGTTTCATACATTCTTTAATTTTTCAGTTTTAAAAGAAACTACTTTTATACTTTTTTCTTGATCTTTTATATCTAAATATTATTTTTTGTTAAAAGGAGTAAAAAAAGTTTAAAGATTCTAATGCTTTTCGTTAATGTGTAGTAGTAGTATGTATGTTCAACTGAGTAGTATCAAAAGTTACCTTAATGTGTCTACTTTCTGTTTAGTCATAGACACAGTACTTATTACATAAATTAAAACTAGGCACAGCTGATTTTAATGACAAAATCTCATATTTTTTTTATTGGTAGCCAATCATCAAACATGCTGAATCAGGCTCGTCTGAAGGTGCTCAAAGTGCGTGAGGACCATGTACGTGCCATGTTAGATGAGGCCCGCAAGCGTTTAGCTGATGTGCCACAGAATAAAGAAATGTACTCTGACCTTCTTGTCAGTCTAATTGTTCAAGCACTATTCCAGGTATACAACTTTTTTATCTTCAGCACTACAGCTTACAGTAAAATTAAAATATTATATATACAATAGAAGAAAAGAACTGCTTATAACTAATAATTTTTATTATTTAACTAAATAAATTTTATTAAATATTTGAACTAATTTGAAATGGGTTTAGGCGAGAACCTTTAACAAATGAAATAACCTGTAACAAATCAACAAATGTCAAAAACATATTGATTTTGACTGCCTCCACGATGCAGTGGTTTACCTGCAGTAATTAAGAGGTTCTTGATTAGATTCCTAGGCCAGAAGAACTGGCTGGGTTGGTATAAGGGTTTTTCAAACACTCCTGGCTAGCCTCCACTTTCTATGTCAACTTACCATAATAGCATTGCTGTATTCTGGTAATAATACATGTGAGAGCCAGATGTATTCTAGGCGAACACATTCTACCATTTCTGGCCCCATTGTCATCCTCAGGTGAAATCAAGGCCAAATGTTATCTCATAACCAATAATAAAAAATTACATAGAAAACTGCATATGTAATAGCATAGCTCAATATAGATAATAAATCTTAAGATATTTAAATAGCTATTTAATATTCCATTAGTGCTTTTAGGTTAATATTGACACTAATATTTAAAATGTATTATTTTTGTTTCAGCTGATAGAACCAGCGGTAACAATCCGTGTCCGCGAAGCTGACAAGCCTCTCATGGATTCTGTGATTGGCAAAGCTCAGAGTGCCTATAAGGAAAAGATCAAAAAGGATGTACAGCTGAAGGTTGATACTGAGAGCTACCTACCATGCGATACTTGTGGTGGGGTTGAGCTGATTGCTGCTAAGGGACGCATTAAGGTAATTTAATTTAGTATTTCCGATTTATGAAGGAAACAATAAAATGTGAAAAAAATTTATATTATATTGCTAGGATTAAATAAATAAATAATATCTAAAAAATCTAATACATGTACATACATAAACACCCAATACACGGTTAGAAATGCAATCAAAAGTTCCCAGACAATTATAAGTATACTAATTTTTTTTTTTATTGTCTGTAGGCTAACACATGATCTCAATTTTACCTGTTAAGTGACAGTGGGACCATAAATAGTGTAGCATGCTCACCCAGAGTACTTCCGGCTGTATATATGCTGGAATACACCAAATGCTGTTATGTTAGTAAGTCGATGTTGAGAGTGGTAGATAGACTAGTTCCAAAGACTACCATCTCCACGAATCGTGTGGCCCATGCCTCCGTATTACAAAGATAATGGGTGTGCCTCTGAAGCAGTTAAAACATTAAAATCATATAAAATATTAAATACCTCTTATAGATTTGCAACACCCTGGAGTCGCGCCTCGAGTTGATTGCCCAGCAGCTGCTGCCGGAGATTCGTACCGCACTGTTCGGTCACAACCCTAACCGCAGATTCACTGATTAAGGTGGCAGTACATTTTACAACTAAAGTTTTATTTAAAGTTTCATAATTAGTAGAACTAAAATACTATTGTTTTTCCTTTGCCTAATTAATTATATATTACGCGTACATTTTTATCGCTGTTTTAGAAAGCGATTATATGATGAATGAACTGTTGATTTGTCAGAACAATATTGAACTGTAGATGTGTGATCATGTAATTACTCTGATGCCTGATTACTATTATACCCACCCACTATACACTATGAACTGTACATTAGTTTCCCCTAAAATATCTATATTTATATAAAATATTTAATTAACGCAATTCATTCATGTAGCCCCTGTATATATTTCAGGGGATGTAGTTTATAGGTAATGTTGCTATTATATTGAAATTAATCATATTATCTATTAATGATTTTCAAACATAATGTTATACCAGTTTAATGTTAATGCCTAATGTTGCAGTATTATAAGTGCACGAGTATATTGACAGTTGCAATAGTATGTGTTTCGAATGTTTAAATATCAAATGTAATCTTCCTGTAATGTTGTAATCCGTACTTCCAGAGCATTTGAAAGGAATTATTGACGGTTGTAAGGTTTTAGAGCGACGGCAGCATCCTACGCTGTGTCCACTTAAATCAAACCAAAATATTTGACTGTCCGCAGTGTAGTGTCGCCCTCTAACCTTGCAGCAACAAAAACATTCCTGCATTGTTTGTTCCTGGCATTACTACGCCTAAGCTTGTTTCGACAACCGCATAGCTAATAAGTTACAATGTACAATTCCCATTATAGCACTGTTAAAATTCTTATGTAAATATATAGATGTGTTAAATTGATCTTTTATTTCTAACACGTTCCTTGACCGTTTTCCTGTAGGTTTTGATGTTTATGTAACGAAATCTCTTTCGGTCTCTGACATATGAGGGGTGTTTAATAAGTAGTGAGAATGATTTATATACTTCTTGATAAGAAAAAATGTAAATACTGGCAGGCATAGCGCAGATACCTGTAATATGTGGTATTTTGTCATTTATTTGCTTCGTTTCGGAATTTGTTCGCTAAAATGGAAAAAATTTAATTTCGCGCGGTAATTAAGTACTTGTACGTGAGAAATTTCAATACGGAGCACATAAATCAAGACTTGCGGGAAACATTAAGTGTTAATGCTCTTCCATATTCTACAATTACACGTTGGTGTGCGGAGCTTAAGCGACAAACAACTTCCACCAATAACGACTCACGCTCGGGACGCACTACGATAGCAGTAACAGAACAAATGGTTAAAAAAATAAAAAAAAAATTTTGATCCCATCATCGTAGTACTGCTCGTCGTGCTACTTTTATAGCTGATGTAGAATAAATTTCGATAGGAAGTGTCCATAATACACGATTATTTGGGTATGAAAAAAGTGTCAGCGAGCAGGGTCCCTAAAATGCTTACGGATGCTCAGTAACAATGCAGACTAAGAATTTCACAAAGTTGTTTAGATTTGTTACTACAAGATCCTAACCGCTTTTTGGCTCTGGAATGGAACTGATGTACCTGGCTTCACCATTACGATCCTAAACCGAAACCACAGTCCATGACCTGGAAGAGTGTCATCTCCAACTCCTAACAAATTTAAGGCAATTTCATTCACCGGCAAGATCATGGGCCCTCTTTTCCGGGATAGCCAATATCATGAACGAATACCATCATGGAGCCACTATTACGGGGTCTTTATATGCAGAATAAATGAAAAAATCGCTGATATACGCGAAAAACGGCGTGGAAAAGTAGCAAAAGTTGTTTTGTTTCACTAAAATAACGCCCCCGCGCACAAGTCTAAGGCTGCGATGGCTGCCATCGAAGATGCTTTCTTTGTATTGATGGAGCACCCACCTTATTGACCCGGACCTCGCTTCTAATGATTTATCTCTTTCCGCGGCTAAAGGTAAACCTCAGAGGTCAGATATTAGATGATGACGCAGTGATCGCCGCTGTACGCCATTTTTTAAGGCATCAGAATGATGACTTTTTTCGAAAAGGAATTTTATGTTTTGAAAGGGATATGCCAAGCGAATACTCCTAAAAGGTGATTACGTAGAAAAATAAAATAGCATTTATAAAAGATAACAGCATCTTAGTCATTCTCAGTACTTAATGAACACCCCTAGTACTATTATAATTGACAACATGTAGATAAATCTTCAATAACAGATTAGTTTACTCTTTAAACTTTATTAAGGTATAGAAAACATAAATTTATAATTAAATGTTAACTATAAAGAAGTATAACAACAGATATAAAAAATGCAGAATTTTGCAAAATATTGTTGCACTTTATATTTTGACGTAAATCTTATTAAAAAAGAGTACATAAAATGTACTTAACGAAATACGATCATATAACATTAAAATATAAAAATTACCGTTCAATACGCATTTTATATTTTAGTGCCTAATTCTAATACACAACATTCATAGTGTTATTTTCGTATCCAGTGCTAATACAACTCTAACATTCAGAAATTTGGTTAATTAGGTAATAAATAAGTGTTGCTAAGGGTTTACTACCCTGCATCTAAGTCACAGCCTTACTTTCTACTTAGTAATATCAAATCCTATATTTCTTGGATATTATGTATCAACATGATTTTTTTTATTACACACATAGCACAATATTTTAACTACAATATTAAAATGTTCCTCTATTATTCTTTAATTGCTAATTATTGTAAAACGCATACATGATTCAAATAAACACTATAATTAAAATAAAAATAGTATAATTTTTTTATTTGTATACGTCTGGACAGAATATGCACTATAGTAAAATATTTAAAAAAAAACATAATTATCATGTGAGATACATTATCACATGAGAAAGGAATCAGAATGCAGTTTCAAATACACGTCTAAATATTAATCGTCCATGAAACATATTTTCTAGATGTTTCGAAAGTTAATTCATTAATTATTTTAACATTTATTATTTGACCAGAAGCCAATTCAGAATTGACATCGCCATCTCTCACAGTTTCTCAAGGAAATTAAAATTCTAAATATGCCTCTTTCGTTTTCCACATATTTAGCAATATTATTTGATTACCAATAACATCATACTACAAGATGAGAGACGTCAGGGGTGTAGGCTGGCAAATATCTCGGAATGCGGGGCTCATCTCGTCTCCTTGCACCTCTGTCTACTGCCAAACTGATGCTGCCAGTTTCTTTCACGCCGTTAGATTTTGCACGACGTTGCAAGGGTAGTATGGAAGCTCTCAACGATTTGCGTTTCTGCAAGAGAACTCAAATTAATGCTTGACAAGTATCTTCATAAGGATAACAATATTATACTCTACTTACGACAACTCACGTTCAATGAAATCAAGTAGTGGGAGAATCACTCAGAGGAATCAAGAAGCTATAACGAAATTGCAATGCATTTATTTTATATAAAAGCGATAAAATTTTAAAAGTTTATTTTTCGTTAACAATGTCCATGCGCGTAATCGTGTTAAGGGAAGTATGAGTTCTATATTTTAATCTCTATTTGTGGTTTGTAGACGACATGTTGTTGGCTTCGATCTTTGCGCGGTTTACCTCAATGGCGCCGCGCCACCTGTCGGCCGCGTGGCGAGCTATCTCCATCCTCTTCTGTTTGCGTATCTGATGACGTTTATAAACCACTTCAATGACAATCAGCACTATGCCACCAATAATGCCAGCTAATACAAGTATAAATACTCCCGCCATGTTTTTCAGACCCAACGTATTGGGCGTTTTTTCATTTTCTTCACAATTGAGCAAGTTGTTGCGGAGAATCCATTGGTTGTCCAAAGATTCCATGATACCACCTATTAGAAACTTGTATAAGCTATTAAGTCTTTTGGTATAAGAATATGATGATAAGTAAAAAGTTCATAAAATTGATGATTTCGTGCGTCAAAATTTTGGTTTTACTTCTTAAACAAGACATCAGAATGAGAAGAATCGGATCAAGGAATCGAAAAAATTAAGTTTAATGAGAACGAATGAAAATATTTAGAAAAATCCCGAATAGTTATTTACTGTCCGTATAATTGAAAATTGCCTTTCAGTTAATGTTCTGCTGTACAATTTATTTTATTATATGTGCGTAATTTTTAATAAAGTATTTGATAAAACAACGAAAAAACCTTACTTTCATGAAAGTCGAGAATAGCGAGAGTAACTAAATCCGCCCACGGTGATCCTTTTTGCAATCCCACTCCATACCCAGACCGGCCAAATAGTTCTCCGGCAGTAACCAATTCACAGTCTTGCGCAGCCTCAAATTCCAGCCGAGAAGAGTCCCATATAAATGCCATAAGTTTCCTACGGTGATAAAAAAAAAAACTAATATCTTTTAGTTGCAATGTGTTTTCGAATAGAGATGAACATACATGAAGATCCAAAAAAAAGGTCCACCTTGAATTGAGAATCTCTTCCATGTTGACTGTTAAAAATGCCCGCTAGGCTTAAAAAGTTAAATACAAACTATCTGCAAAATGTACTTTGTACATAAAATTTTGTATGTTTGCCATAACCTTTCGTTGTCCACTTGTAAGCAGGTATGTGAAGGTATTTTCCTTCACGTTAAAAATAAAAAATCTATGGCCGAGTGCGAATTGGACCTGAACCGCCAAGTAAGTATAATTTTATTGTTATTATTTACTTTTGTAGTGACAATAAAAATACGTGATCTGAAACTTTCAACCTAATACAGCTCACAAGGTAAAGCCCACTGAAAGACAGAAAGACAAATGGACGGCTGAGGCTTAGTAATAGGTCCTACGTACGTACTACGCTACGGAGGCAATTATATTGTACGATGACAAAGTGATATAATATCGATTTACCCATTTTTCACGTCTTGTATAGCTTGCTCCGCGTTGTCGTAGTTATTTGCTTCCATAGTGCGGTACATGTTGGACAGTTCTACCTGACGTCTAAAGTACATGTCTACTGCAGACCCTTTCACCGTTGCGCACGTTAAATTTTCCATAGTATTACGGAGCTAAAAGAATTGTATATCCACTATTTAACACAATATTTGAGCAGTCATCAATTACGTATATTTATGTTAATTATTAGAATCCTTGTTTATTATTTTTAAGTCATCGTCATGTTTCCGCTTTTACCTCTCACGAAAAAAAGCGTGTTAAGCTTAACGCTCGCATTTATATATTTCTTTTTCGGATCGTAGCTACCAAACTGAAATCAATCTTCATTGATTTTTTTTTATCCAGATCTTTTGGCTAGACTATGTTAACAATTATTTAAAAATCATTAATGCAATTCGTTTGTTCGAAAATTATCATCTACTTTTCTGCTGGAGCTAGAAGTTTTTTTTTATTTATATACATGTGGATTAATATCCATAATTTTATTTTGAACTAATGTTCAAAATAAAATTATTCGCATAATAACAAGTGCATACTCGCGCATCATTTATGCCTGTCAGTTTTGTTTTCGGCCGTTCGAGCACGAGGAAAGCAGCCAAGTTAGCGGTATAGGATGCAACAATGATCATTGCAAATCCAGCCCATACCATACCTAAGACTCGAGCTGAAAAACTGCGGGGAGTACCTGGAAACAAACAAGCATATATATTTTTAATTTTGTTATTATTTAATATCGAATCACATATGATCGATATTAAATAATAACAATGTAAAATAAATCTTCTGTCAACATGAAAAAAAGATACAAAAATTTAAAACACTTACATAAGATTTTGGTATCTCATTTAATCAAAGTAAAAAATACAGATAGTTTAAAAACTAATTGAAGTATTATCAGTTTGCATTTATAACAAATACTTATCCTAAACAACGTTACTGTCTTATTTGTTATACTTCTTAAGTTTGAAATATGTATTCAAATCTTACTTGCATTTAAAATCTTTTGCCTGATACTTAACAAAAACAGTACCCATGTAACTGTTTAAAGACTATATTATATCTGTAAATAGAATTAATGCACATTACAAGTGCACACGTTTTTATTGTGTAAATGAGTATAATATGTGAGCAAATTGATCCAAATATTATCGATAAGAAAAAATTGTATAATTGCGATAAAACTTACCTTCACCAATACCACTATTCAGCAATACACCCCACGCGAACCATATTGCGCTAGAAAGGTTTAAAGCATCCTCTTCTGTACCATCAATGTTAGCTAGCTTGAACCTTCCGAAAGGAGAGAACCTGTCAAGAAGGTATAACACTAGCGCCACCACGTGTACAGAAACCATTACGAGAATCCATAATGTGTTAGAAAACGGTTGCAAAAATGAGACCAGTGTTGATGAGCGTGATGGCTGTGAAATAAGCAAATTTTGTCATTATTACACATAAATATATATTATCTATGTATCGGATATAAAATACAAAAATTTTAATGATAAGATCAATATAAGTAACTAAAAAAATAAAACAATTTTAAATAAAGCAATTTTGTGCTCAATGCAGCATGTTACACATTTCATATTTTTACTATTAAAATTAATAAAGACTGAAACTACAGAGGATTTCAGAGTTTTTATCAAGTAATTTAAAATATTTTATTATGCTTTCGCTATAAACATACGTAACCAAAACAGTAAATTCAATAATCGTAATAATTTAGAATATTAATAATTTATTTAAGTATAGTAGGCCAAATTGTGGGGGCAACAGAGGACCGACCGGTGTGGAGATTCTTAGGATAAACGTATGTCCAGCACTAGGCGTCTACCGGCTGATGAAGAATATGATAAAAGTCCAAATTTTATTGTGATCGCTCCAATAGTTTCGGAGAGAGAGACATGTTAAAAGTTTCAAACAGTATATGCCTTCTGTTTTTACTCTTATATTTACGAATAGAGAAAAAGATAAAAATTAAAGTCCTCTCAGTATAAATCACAATAGCTATCAAAGTTTTGGATTATCTTAACTTAACGAGAATACTTTACCTTCTTCTCCAATATTGTTATACCTTGGTACTTGAACGGTTTACTAAATTCGATAAATTCAGCGCGTTCCGGGTTTATCGTCAACGGAGCAACAATCATATCTGCACGTTCATATACTAATTCACCTGTTAAAATTTCGAACCTACTAAGAAAGTTCTCAAAAAAAAAATTTTTTAAAGAAAAGTAATAATACCATTTGCTAATAATTAACCAGTTAACTATGATTGACGAGTATACTCGTACTCGTCATGAAGTGGAGGGATTTTGTGTATTGACGAGTATAATGAATTATCATTATACTCGTCAATACACAAAATCCCTATACTAGCTGTCGCGTATACACAACTCCCAGCCCACCAGACTAAGGCG
>DWQX01003120.1:0-19013 GCA_018245475.1 Pharmacophagus antenor
AGTTACCAAATATCGTTTTGCAACATTCTATAGATAACGAAATATCGAGTTGACAAATTCTAATCGATTAAGCCGAGCTCCCCGGTCGCTTGGACGAGAGCAAACAAAAAAACTATTACGCAACCGTTCGTCGACCGCAAGGTGACCCGCCATTGTCTGGCCCTACGGCGGCCATACTTCTTAATACAGCGCGTTCGCTATATATTACGTACATTTGTCTACGCCACGACAATTCAATATCAGATTCATACATAATTACTGATTTTGATGATTTTTTTTACAATTAAGCAAAGATTCACTCGTACTAATAAGAATATACAGGAAAAGAAATGTACTAGATATAAAAAAGGAAATAAAGTAATGTTAAAATAATGGAGGAATAACTAAAAAGATTGAAATTGAAGAATGAAAAATTTATTTTCCTATTAATTCATCAAGGACCTTATCCCTGATTAAATGTGTTAGGGAAACGAGTATGAAAAAAAAACAAGAATATAATTTTCTTAAACACGAGTTTCGGTAATCAAATTGCTGAAAACATTTTTCATTTAGTATTTCTAAAAGTTCTTAGGTAAGATGTAAAAAAAAAATCTGTTCTGTTTGCTCATCCGCTTAACGATATTTCTGGTAATCATCAGTTTTGTTAATATGTGTATAATTTTTTGGATTATTAACACTATTACATATATCGTCATATCGCATAGATAAGACTGTTGCACAGCAACCATTTTTCTTTTATTATAAAATAAATGATCGAAGTAGAAATACTATATCAATTTTACTTTACTTTTATTTAACACATATTAAATTGCGATAAATGCTATTAAATATTCGGTGTTTCATATCCCCAGCTAGAGCGTAAAGGAAGTAAATTTTACTGCTTATTGCCTATTTAGATTTATATATACACACACACGAATACATATACACATACAGTTTACTAATGTCTTGTACTTAACGATTTACATAATTTTTTGTCGTGCAATACCTGACAGTAAATGTTAATACTGCGAAGACCAATAAGTAAACATGTTTGGTCAATATCACCAATACTTTTAAATTGACATTTAGTGTTTGCAGGATGTACCGGTTTTTTTTTATTATTCCATTTCGTTATTGCGAACAACATTACGTAACGTTCGATCGGATCGCCCGATATAGTTTTTGCGTTGTAAACCATACACGATTATTTATTCTAGTATTAAATGTAATTACTTACGTACGTCATGCCAATATAAATAAAAAAAAACAGTAAGGTCTGCAAAAAAATATTATGCAGTCGTTAAAATCGTGACTTACGAAAGAACGATATAAAAATATTTCATCATATATTATTAATTATCATGTTTTCTTATATTTTAAAAAATGCTTATGTTTAAGTTTTTATTTAAAATTATTGTAGTTATTGTTTAATCGAATTTTCACATACATAACAGTAATTAAGTAGACCTAAAATAATCTTGTTGTAATGTATGCTTGATTAAATCTTTATTTTAGTGGTTAGTAGTGCACTTTTAAAGTAGTAAAAAAAAAATTTAAATTCCATATCTGATAAGAACATAATTTTCGCTTTCTTTGTATACTTTTCAGGATTGCCACATGTATAGATTAATAGTCATGAAATAGTTGATCTCATTTTAACCGTAATAAAAAGTGAAAAACAGCAATTAACTAATGATGGTAGGGTTTTTCTGAAGCCGCCCTTAAAAATAATCTGCCATCACAACAGCTTTGTAGTATTCCGGTAGGCACACGTGAGAGCGAAGATATTATGGGCGACACGCTTCATCCGCTGCAGCTTCATTGTCACATAAAATTCAAAAAAAGAATGGTTAAAAGAGTCTTTGTAGTGTCCCGGTAGTCATAGTCGTATGTGTGAGCTAGAGTATTCTGGGCGAGCACATTACATCTACGGCCTTGCTGCTACTTAAAATCATGTAAATATGATAATCTATTGCCGATGAAAAGTTAGCTCTTTCCTTACTATTTATGCATAATTACTTTTGGCTGTCAACTACATTGGATAATACCGTTACGTTTTATACAATCGAATTGCGTCGAAGCTCCGCGTGAAAGAAATGAGATGCAGCCACCACGTGATCCGGGAGAGCTGCACGGATTCAATATGAGCGAATTATTTCGCGATTATGGTAAACGCAGTTTTACATTGCGGGCTTTGTTCACGTGTATTAATTTGTTATTCATGTATACAGTGACGTCGTACGCGTGCCAGTTGAGTTCCCGCGCACGTGTCGCCGACGATGCGGCAACTAGCGGGTGAAACAACTCGAACGTGGAATTCATCACGTTTATTAATATACCGACGGTTAATACATCTTGGAAATATTGGTGTTGAGGACGATGATCTTCATTAAGAAAATTTCTCTAGTACTGTGTTCCTGTAGTTGTATGTAGAATTTTATAATTTTATTTTAACTATCTTCGTTGTGCAATGGTTAAGCCGCTTGCCGTATAACGCGAAAGTTCATTTCCGGGGCCAAATGAGTATTATAATTTTGATAGTGGTAGGATATTTTCGAATTCGCCTGTCTAGCTACCACCCTCAATATCAATCTGTCGCCATAACGTAACGTTTTGTATTGTCTGCAGATATACAGAAGAGCCAAAGTATTCTTACCGAGCACGCTTCATTATTAATGGTCTCATTATCACTTAACATTTTTTTAAATTGAGATGAGATGTTAAGAATAGAATTTATCAATAAAAGAAAATAAAAAAAAAAGTTAGAAATAAACATTAGCGATAATAAAAAAAGTACCTCACGAATACGCATACCTCTTATTAAATGTTAATATAAACCTAATGAATACGAAAGAGGCCTTAGAAAAACCCCATCCGACCATTTGGACAGTTTTTCGCCGCCCTTACTGAACCTTCAAAGGGCTTCAAGGTCCGCGGGTCACCTTGGGGTCATCGACCCCTTGCGTAAGTGTTGCGTCACGTCGCAGAAATGCACGCCGATCCTGCCCTTTCGACAAGATATTTGCGCACTCTCTCTATCACCTGAAAAAGTCTATGTGTGTGAGAGAGATCGCACCGAATCCTTACGTCACTCCCTAGCAATAGTACGTCGTTTTTTTCTTTGTATCTGCAATTAAAATGCATGTCTGGGTAAGGTTATATCAAATTCACATTGCGACGTTTTTTTCTTACTTTATTAATGTTTTTGTTTCTTGTTTATTTTACTTACGATAACGTATTTTTATTATAAAAACATACCTTTTTTTTTGAGAAATTTTATGCGTTTTTGTATATTGAGTTTATTCTTATTTCTGGATATATTCAATTTTATTTAATATTCTTAGGTATTCACCGATGTTCCATCAAAAATATATGTTTTTGCAAAATCTTAGTAATCCTTTTGAGCGTATTAAACACAAAGTTTAACACAGAATCAAAATTAAGTTCCATGAACACTTGGTGTTCTACATGTGAGAGTAAAGTATTCTTGATGAGCTCGCTTCGCCATCTACGTCCTCACTGCCACCTAATATCGTGTGAAATTGCAATCGACGCAGGACGTGATAACCCATCATAAAAAAAAAAAATTATCATTTATTACCAAAACCAAAGTTTATTAATCGTTTATATTCAGAGCAGAAACATATCAGACTCCCCTTTTTTTTAAAGGAAACTTTTCTATTGGACATTTTTCGGCTATTAACTGACCGTTTGACTGGCCCATTAGTGTAATGGTAGTAAACCTTCCTCTAACACCAGGGCTCGCGGATTGGATTCCCGCACAGGATAAACATTTGTGATTGCTCTGTGTTTGTTTGTTAATATATATTTAAGTATTTATTTAAAAATTTCTATTTATTACGGTCTCTGATAACCCTTAATACAGGTGCTGCTAAGATACCTACTTTGCGATCAGAGTACTGTGTGTGAATATGTCCAATTATTATTATTATTGTTATATATTTATTATGATTAACTATAGAGCTATGTCGGACACTATCGGAGTAAAACCATGACGTGTCTTTCTTAACGCCTAAATCAGCACTACATGAACTCTCGCGCACAACCGTAGTGCTGACAACGTAGACTCTTGTGAGCACCTTTAATGTGGGGGGGAGGGGGGGCAGAACCCTTCAACTCTCTTATGTTACTACGTTACACAGCATACATGGGAGAAGTGATTATGGGGGCCGGTTTGGGGGTTATTGAGTACGAAGGGACAAGACCCCTGTAGATAACACAGTTAGTCTAATTTTAAAGGTTTTGTTTTAATTAGTGATAGCATAAAAATTTTGTATTATCAGTATATTACCTGTAATTAATACAAACAGCGATTGTAACAATAATTAAACAACAAACAATAAACAACAAACTTCATTTCACGAATAACAAACGAAGGCTGGCCTTTCGAAGTTATTTACATACATTTTTCCTCATTATTCACGGCGTTTAAGTAATATTCAAACACAGAGGTAAATATAACGAATCCTTATTCACACATACGCGTGTATAAATATAACGCATTGTGTGCGTATTAAGTTGTGATGAGTATAAATGTATGGTGCATTGTAATGTTATTCATGTGAAAGTGACAATTTCTTATTTTGTCGCACTTTATATTAACAAATGTGTTACCGCTGATTTATATTTTTGTGGAGATTTTTGTTCGTAATGCACAGACCAAATACTATTGCATCTTTTCGTTCAATTTCTTTGTCATATAATAGTAATGACGCTTATTAGTAAAATAGATATTATAACAATTACTAAAATCTAATAATAGTGAATGAGCGAATGAAATCATACGGTATGAGACAATGTTTCTGTCGTTTTCTTTTTTCTTTCTGCCGGAGCAGTCTACATCGGGCCAATTGTTATATTTAACTAACAAATCCAATTTCCAAATTTACTTTATTCAATTAGGTATTCACAATCACTTGTTAGAGTGAAGTTAGAGCCCTATTAAACATTACTACTTTAGAACTCAATTTTCATTTTTAAAGAATTGAACCTAATCTTACGTCGAGACAAAAAGCGTTTTTCTTATTCGATTTGTTATGTTCGCATTCCAACAGCGGATGCGACGCCGGTGCGGTAAGGCTATTGTGCTAAAATATTTACACTGCGCACTAAATTGGTGTCGGGCGTAAATTGTATAGGTAAGTGCAACAGCCCGATCGCTCCGCGTGCGGCTGTGTGCGTGCGCTGCGCGTGTGCGCGTCGGTGTGCCGCTGTGTGCGACGCGACGCGACCTTGGCAGACGGGGTCGCCGCCCAGTCGCTACCAAGGGCGCAGTACTGCATACACCGCAGTAGGGATGGGACTCGGACTGTTTTAAATGTATCGATCCTTGTCGTATGGTTGAGCGTTGGTCTTCTTTTAATCGGTTATGGTATTGTAAAAACACGTCCTCGATTTCACTTAATGTTAAGTGACAGTGGGGTCGCAGACGGTGAAGCGTGTCCGCTCAGAATACTTCTGGCCCTCACATGTATGATTGCCGGTACACAGCAATGCTTAAGGCAGATTAACGTTAAGGGTAGTAGCTAGCCAGCTCCACTACACCGGTGTCCCGGAAATCCAATCCGGGACCTCCAAGTTACAATGGAAGCCGTAAACCACTGCGTTACGGAGGCAGTTTAATCATTAACAGACCATAAAGAACTCGAACAGTAACATTATTTTTTTATCGTTAGAGTACAAGGAGAGAACGATTCACGTGATAGAAAGTGATCACCGTCGCCCATAGTCAACTCCAACATTTAGAGAGTCGCAACCGAGCTTCTAAAAGACAAAGACTAGAAAGAAAAGTAATGGAAATGAAAGATGATGGAAAAACTTATTTATATGTTAATTAAAGACCCTGATTAATATGTTAGGGGAACGAGTATAAAAAAAGTATTAAAAGATTTAACTTAGTATCTTAGAACAACATCCGTGACGCTACGGTTCATTACTTAGTTTGCAGCTTGTCGTCGCTGATTCCTGATAGTTTGGTTTATTAGATTTCTTTGAAAAGGGCTAATTAGTATCACTCTCAAATTCAACAGCCAAAACAGCTTTGCTGTGCTCCAGCTGTCATACTTTTAGGACTTGAGTATTCTAGGCGAACACGCTTCGCCATACCACTGCTTGTTTAAAAGGTTTGCGTTAAACCGGTAAAAATTTCGATCTCATTTCCTTGTTTACTTTTATACATTAAAGTCACAAACAAATAAACACAATTAATTCATTTATTATTTATAATAACGATATAATATTAAAAAACAATTTAATAATAGAGTGTGATTATTTTACGAAAAAAAAACGTAATAAAATAGTTAAAACATCGATATATGAACGCGCTATCGTCGACCGTTGTCGATGGAATGTCGAATACAAGGAAGAATATAAAAATAACCTATTATCACGAGTTTACTCACCAACCGAATGCCTAACATATGAAATATTGTTGCGTAGGTTATAGTCTGATATCACATATAATTATAATCGATAATTTTTCATATAGCCACTTCTGCGACCGTATAGAATCGCCTCCAACCGATTACTTTAAATAATGTATAACATAATAAAGGTTAATTTGTGCTTGGAAAGGTATAATGATGCATTTCAAAGTTGAATTAATGTCCAATTAAAGAATGCATTTCAATTAACGTATTTGTCATATAGATATTCATATTAGAAATTGGTTAACCTATTCTTATGTTACTTCCATTTCTTCAGTATATTTTAAATGACTACTTTCAAGAGAGCAACATTAACTGAACACAGTGGTCAGCACTTAAAATAATGTTTAACTTGTAAAAAAAATAAAAGTATAAATACAGTTAAAATATGAGTAAGGCAAAGCCGCTACTTATTCCATAATGAAATTTCTTCCACTAGGCTCGTTATGGGAAAACTTATTACTGAAAAATAATTCAATTTTTGATTTATGTCGAGATTGGTTTTTTTTCTCTATGTTTTTTATTAATATAGTAACACATCGATTTTGTTACTACCATTTATATAGTATTTAAATATATTAGACACGATTTATTTCATTGAGCTATAAATCTCAATATTCGATTTGCAGCTGTATTTTTTTCGATCGTTATTCATTTCTCTCGATTGTGTTATCGATTATTGGAAGCTCGCTAGGCGGGGCCATCACTAAGCGTGTGGGAAGACGGGTGGTGCGGTTATGGCTAACAGTTAGACAATACAATCGAAGCAAATATCGTTTAACCAAATAGAGTCCACTTCGAAATTCCAATGTGCGTATTGTATGAGCGAGCTCATCACGTCTGATCTCAATTGACAATGAGGGAGTAGATGGTGAGGCGTGCCCGCTTAGAATACTTTTGCCCTCACGCGTACGACTGTCGGTACACAGCAATGGCAGTAAGCAGAACAGATTAAAAAATATGCTATCATCCGGACTTCATAAGTCATGTGGTCCCGAACCGAACCCGAGACGTTCACGTAAAAATGCGTCGTCATTAAATCACGTAGACACGTTAATTAACTAGTATCACCTTGCTCTTTTTTATAGGTAGCGAGACAGCGATCACACGATGGAAATAGATCACAGTTGATTTTTAAAAAAAGAGTAGGCTGTTCAATCATAGGTAGTCAAGTCGCATCCGTTCGGAAATACCGCCGGCGGCAACTGATTCCATAGAGCAATTGCGCGTAGTAAGAAGCTTAAAGCGAGTACGGGATGGTTTAACTATTCCATAGGTTTAATTTCATAGCTTTAATGTTGTCTCGTCTATAAATCGAAATTGTGATTCAACGCCACAACACGTCGAGTAAGCGAGCGAGCGCTCGCGTGCACTGCTATCGGATGACTGGAAATTCGCATCGGATAATTCAACGGTTACGCGATACGAATTCAATAACCGTACGAGTGTTGCAGGACATGTATCGCCGCAACTGGCACGGCGCGGTGCAGCTGCGCGACGCTGCCTCCGACGTCTTACGGCGTGTCGGCGACGCGGCGACGTTACGATATCAACACAGGATCTGCGTGTCGCGTCATTTTGAACTCTAACGTGTTTATAATTAATAGTTCACTATATCTACACGTGCACGTTATTTGTAATTTTTTAATACTTCGCAGCAGTATTGCTTAGTATTATTTTTTTGTTTTGTAATAAAGGAAATGTATCGATTAATTAATATATCAAGTTACTACGTATTAGATGAAACAAGAAAAAAACATCTCTGTATACTTAGTGTTAATAATAATAAGATAATAGTTGCGAAACTATTTCTCGACATATATATATAAATATATACATCCTTCGCGAAGTGTAACGAGTGGCGTTCAGATTATTATGCGGCATAACAGTACCGACAGGTGCAATGCGGGTGCCGGCGGGATAAAAAGAATAAAAAAAAATTATCATCGCCCCATTTTTCGCATGTTACTTTACGATAGTGTGAAATGCGGAGCGTATTGCTCTTTTCCAATATACATCAATATTAGACCCATTTTTTTTTTCGGCAATTTGCTAACAATTGACCTTTTTCCGTCTGATATTAAGAGTCGTGATGTTGACTTTCATTAGTGGTAGGGTTAGTCTGCCATAGTGACGGCATTGCTTTGTGACAGTAGACATATATGTGAGAGCCAGAACATTGTGAGCACGCTTTGTAATTACTGCCTCGTAGTCACTTAACATCGTGTGAAATTGTGGCACATGCCTGAAAAATATTTTAAGATTTTTATCTATTTTACTATATTAAAATATCCATTATATAACAGCCCGTAAGGATCGCATAGCTTGCATTATTAGCCTCCGTGTAACACCGTTGCAAACCAGTTTTGCTAGACCCACCAATAGGGATAATTTTGACGTAAGTTTAGCTCACGTCGATTTGGTATCCGTTCGTAATCAGTTATGCGCCAGGTGGGTTGTGGTAGAATTTTATGTTAGTAGGATTACAGGCTAACAGTTAGTTCAAGTCTGACAGGTGTCTATGCCGGTACCGGTTCTAGTTAAGTTGCAGTTCGCTATATACAATAAATTATTAACTTTATACCTTATACGTTGGAGCTTATATTTGTATAGCATTTTGAATATTATTTTTTAAAAGTGCATAATTGCTTTTGTTTTAATTAGTAGCCGGGTCCGCTATAATTATTGGGTCTCTCTTTTTTTTAATTTTTAATTAAACGGTTGCAAGTTGGCAGAATTGTTGCAATGTGTCATATTGCGCTGTAAACTTTTACATCTTATACCATAGCCACATGAGTACGTTATAAAAATAACTCACACAGATGTCACATCCATGTTTTTATTTTTTCAATTATTTTAATAAGTATTAGTTATTTCCTGTACTTCAATCATTCGTTATTTGATGCATTACAAGATGCAACGCTGTAGATACCCTGTCTCAGGCGCATATCTATTTACTTTTACTTTGTTATTATCATTTCCCGATAGACTTCCACAGCTGGACACAGGTATCTTCCTAGGATCTCCACACCGATGACACCAGTACTGTCGGCGTCCAGCGGCTTCCCATGACCTTCACCAGATGGTCGGTCCACCTTATCGGGGGACAGCCTGCACTGCGTCTACCAGCCACGTGGTCGCCACTTACGGAATTTATTGCTCTAACGGCAATCAGTCCTTCGAGCAATGTGCTCTGCCAATCGCCACTTAAAACTTCAATCCTTTGGGTTGTATCCACCAAATCGAAAGTAAAATCGGGAACGTACTCATCTTTACGGTTATGATATTAAGTTGACTAATTTAGTAGTACCGCTTTGTGATAAAACTTAAGCTCTATTTCACTCGATGTTAAGTGAAAATTAGGCCGTAGATAGTAAGGCGTGTTTTCAAATTATTTCTGGCTCTCATATTAAGATTGAATGAAGCGTTCCCGCCCAGAATGCTTTCGTATGACTGCCAGAGCTACGCTGTTATGGCGTTAGATTAATATTGAGGGTGGTACTACCACCAACCGGCCTCTACTAAACCATTGACCCACGAATCGAATCCGGACCCTCAGCGTTACAAGCAAGCGGTAAACCTTTCCTCATAGGACGCAATGAATAATTACTTCACATTAATGACGAATTAATCCCTTCGGATTAGTTCTTAAACGTTTTTTATAACAGTTCCATACTAACGTAACGCATAATATTAGTGAAGAATATCGCATAGGACCTCATTACATACATCCGAACGAATATATGTTGATATTCTTTTTAAAATTTTAAACTTAGTTGATAATGTAAAACTTTTAGTTAAATAAAAAAAGATAAAGTGAACACTACTCTCCGATTACAATACGCCCCGGTCGTTCTGTTCGATTGGCTTCAATGAATAAATCATTTAAATAGAATTCTCTATACGTAACAAACGGTCAGGCAATATCATAAGCAAAAAAAAAGAATAGGGAAATTATTTCACGAATAATATCCATTTTATAAGCTCCGATAGTTTAGTTTTGATTGTAGTGGAATTTAGCACTTTATGCAAAAGTTCAATACACGCTGAGCTTAATTAAAATTAATAAATATATATCTCTTGAGAAAAGCGTCTCAAAAACGACAGCTTCCGAAGATAGGTAACATTTATCAACTTATTAGCAAATTTGGTGGATTATAAACCTAATTGTTTCTTTGATGAGGCCCAAAATTCAGAGAGCATAGTGTGCTGATTACGTAAGCAAAATTATTTAATGTCGAAAATGATTATATGTTCGTTTAAAGCTCGTGTAAATAGTGGGCTGATATTATATTAAACCTTGTACCGTGTAAATCTATATGTAACACAAATAGATATATGCGTGTTAAATCTGCAGCACTAATCTCTTGGGTTGATTGATTTACCGACCGATGAATGTTCTACGAATTGAAGAGCAATGTGTGTATAATCACAATCACAACAAAATCACGTGCTCCCCGCCCCTTAACCACGGGTTTTGCCACGTTTTCGTATGGCCACTGTATAACAGAATCAATTAAAACTAAACCATCCGTTCTCTATTATAAACACTTACAAAATTATCATAGGTCAAAGTGGACACATGGTGAAAGAGGAAAATTTTGAAATTGGCAACACAAGGAGGTTTTATATAAACGTTGTTTATGAAAACGAGAGTATTCAGCGCATGCATGCCTCCTTATGTAGGGCCTCAGTATCATTTTTATTATATAAAATTGATGTCATGTTTTACTCGATAAAAAAAATGTAAAACTTCTTTATAATATGTGTTCCGTAAAGAGATCCCGTCAACCCTTCAAACGCTACGGACATCCACCGAAAGGTTTTAGTGGGTAATAATCACTAAATAACCATTCTTCTTAGCTGAAGGCGAGGTGAATAATGGGTGCGAAAAAAAGAATAAATATTGATTCTCTTGGTACTTAACCAAACAACTTTGTTACTTTATCAATGTTTATGTTAACAAAATTATAATAATATAAATTTGTGTTTGTTTTGTTGTTAAATTGTTAATAAATTTATGTTAACAATCTAAGTATGGATATTTTATGAAGCACGTTTTAGACACGAAAAAATAATGTTGCTTTTTAATCTTTTCTTAAAAACGGTTCAAGTAATTAAAGATTAAAAGTGCCTACGTTTTGGTATCTGTCGAAAAATGATGAATAATACCCGAAGAGATGTTTGTGTTATTTAATTTTTTTTTCTTCTTGTTTTATTTGTCTACACGTCTACTTGAAGAAAAAAGACAAAACAAATTTCTCATATTGGCAGCACTGTTTATGATTTTTCAGAACAATGTAAAATGCAAGCTGACGTCAGATGTCATTAGGTATTACAAGCGTGGTGCAGTTAGGGATTCGTTAATAACTACGACCGTCTCGCCGAATGATTTAGCCGCCTTTGTTGTCTGCCCGCGCAGACGTCCCTGCGTTCAACATTATATTGAAAACATAAATTTTCAGACGCGGGCGACGTTCATTACACAATGAGAATGAATTTGACGCTTTTGCGCCGGTGTCACCACTGTTGGCGTGTGTGGCGGCCATCTTATACTTTTACCTCTTTAGATCTGATATTATTTTCTATTCATTGAAGAGAATTATGTAGCATTTTTATTTTCGTTTATGGGCTTACTATCGACCACGTTTTCACTTGATGTTAACTGACATTAAGGCACCAGATGGTGAAGCGTGTTCGTTCAGAACTCTTCTGGCTCTCACAGCAGTACTGTTATGGCTGTAGGTTGACAGGATATAAAGGATCTTTTTTTAACTATTAAAACCTACACATACTTTGTTATCAGAGTTCAAATAGAGGTGTAGAAATATTGTGTAGCAGTATTTTTAATGTATGCATCGAGTTGTGATTTAGTTAATACTGCAAAGTCCCTAGGTCCTATAATTGAATTACAAAAAAAAAACGTAAAGTCATAGGGCATAGGCGTTCGCCGCATAATCCGATACTATTGATATTCATGTCAAACGAGCAAACCCACTTATACATTATTACGTAAACATAAACACGGCTAATAAGAATGGGGCAAAAAAAATTCGAACTAGGCTATCTAAAGTTCGACGGACGATAAGTGTGTTCGATTGAATCACATTTTTTTTATTATGTTTACATCTTGTACAAGATAAGAGCGGTTTTCGTCTGAGCAATCGTTGCGTCTAGTTCGCAACGAGGTTATCGCGGGAAGTATTACTTGCATATCATAATATTCTTGACATATTTTTTTTATAACTACCGTTGGACGAACTGCCTAAAAATAGTTTTTTTTTTTAGTATAAAACTGACGGTGATGTGCGCTCGCCTAAAATATTCCGATTGCCACATTAACGGGCGAAACACAACAATGATTTTTGGCTACAGATAATGTTGGAGTGACAGTTAGTCAGGCGGGTTTGATAAAAGCTACATGGATATGTGAGGAATCCCAATTGAACCACGAACTTCCGTGTCTCCGAATCTAACTTCTACTCATTTAAATGGGTATGAGACTGCCAGTCTGAAGTCCACCAACGACATGTTTGGCTGTGCTTACATCGTAACCCAAAACCTTATACATTATAAAGTAAGCGGCTAGCCACTTAAGCAAACAATCTATAAAAATAACGTATTACGACAACCGAGAGAAATTTTTAATGGTGTTGATAACATTTGAAGTAGAATTTTCATTTCGTAAATTGTTATAGTAAATTTATTCAGATGTAGGAACGAAAACATGTCGCGAATGCTATGCCGCCTTATCGCCGACGATAAAATCGCGCGTGTAACATTTTCATAACTAACCCTCACATCATATCGCAATGAACACGCACTAAATAATGTAACACCGAAATCGGGGTCTACGGCGGGTTATCGCTCTACGCCGTGCAGTGCCTTATCAAGTTCTACGACACTACGGGCGGGAGGTCGATGGCATCGTAGAAGTGCTACGAGAATCGTCACTAACGAAATTTTCATTGCGTTACACAATACGTTTCTTATTTATTATATTTTTATTAATGATATTTAATTAATAATAACAATGATTCTACCATCTTTTTTAATATGAAAACAATTTGATTCGTTAACATAATGTCATATTATTTATTTGTAATTGTTGGATGAAAGACAGCGCTGGGTAATTGGTAAATACTTTCAAATCCTCTCACACTATTGCTGAACACTAATACATGATCATTTTGTTATGTGAAACAGTGATTTCGTATATTATTATTATTTTAAATAACTATTCTATTTATCGGCTATGGAATAAAATTTGACTACGATTTCACCAGATGTTATGTAATAATGTGGCTCCAGAGGGTGAAGCGTGTTCACTTAGAATACATCTGGCTCTCACACGTATGACTGCTGGAACACAGCAATGCTATTATAGCAGCAGAATGACATTGAGGGTGGTAGCTAGTCAGACCGATTTAAAAAAAACCATTCAGACTCCACAACTCGTGTGGCCCGGGAATGGAACCCGGGACCTCCGCGTTACAAGACATGCGGGCAACCAATTAAACGGTCTAACAATAGAGGATAATTTCAAAAAAATAACATAAAAATATCCCCAATAACAAAAAACTAAACAAGGGTAAATAACTACGTTTATTTTTGGACAGAGAAAGCAATTTATCACGATGTAAAAAGGATTCGAGACGTAGATTAAATTATTGTAAGCTAATGGTAACAAGTTCATTACAGTTTGTTAAATAAAAGTTCACGTCCTCACATTTACGGTAACTACAAAGTCGCCGACACCGTGCCCAGGTGAATGCACGTAGGGATGCTGAATTTCATCTCAGACGGGCCCCGCCAAGTAAACGAATTTTCTCTTTTCAAAACACAGGGTCGTACTTTAAAATAAAAATAAGTATAAAAACTTTCATGTATATCAAAATTGTGTAGCACTTTAATTGTACCATAAATAAGAATGAAATTTATCTATTGAGAACAGAGGAAATGTGTAAATTTTAAAATTTAAGTTTTTTTTTGTAACAACGATAGATTAAGATATGTTAGGGGCGACCTGTACAAATTACGCAGAAGCGTTTATAATATAAATAATTAAAAATAAAAGGTTAGAATTCGACCCTGACGGTACCTTAAGGCCTATACAGTCCCAATCGATCTGTCACTCAACCCTGCCACCCTGTCGTCTGCCCTAAGCAATAGTATATTTCTTAAATTCACTCACACATACGCATCCACACGCACACACGCACTCACCTAGCGGATAGACATCCACGCAGATATTAGAGGTCTGCGAACCTACATGACTAGCGTTAAAGAATTGAAAAATTTAAATGTTATGCAAATCATTGTTATTCTCGGCAGGATACTTGAGACCTTGGCATATCTGAGGTCTGTGTTAAGGGCCTATTGTTAGTAACTTTACTATGTAGCAATAATAGATATAAGATATAAGTAATAAAATATTTCTTTCATGAGTATAATCTAACAAAAAGTTTTGTGCACATTATTTGTAATTGTAAAAATGGATTACATCAATTTATATTTTCAATGTAGCCGAATGATGGACAACGGATGGACCGAAGACTTGATTAAGACGGCGGGAAAAAATCGTCAACGTCCAATATTGGTTACGCTTTAAGTTGTGTGTAAGGAAATGTACGCATTTGAATGCTGCCGACAGTTACCTTTACTGAGCATTTATATTATTCAATATAATTTTAATGAGAATATAATTTTGATTTATCAATATTACGCTAACAATTGTCTTCAATGTCACATGATGTTAAGTTCAGTGAAGTTTTAAATGGTGAGACTTGCTTGCGTAGAAAACTCTGACGTTCATATATAAGACCCCGACGACACGGTAGTGCAGTTTGTGATTGTTTGGGATAGCTAGCCAGGCGAGTTAGAGAAAACCCTCGAACCGGGCACTGTGTTGCAAAGCAAGCGGTAAACCACTGCGTCACGGAAACTGATATATTGATGATACACAATTTTATCTCTTCACTATAAGTAACACTTAAAGCTATTGTGACTAATCACTTAGTTACGTTGCACCTTTTTTTAACAAATTGAAAATATAATACTTTGATGAGTTTGAAATATGGGTACAATGAAAGTTTTCTTTTCATTCATATCGGCAATATACAAAAGCATCAGAGATAGTGGGTAAAATAAAACAATCAGATGTTAAATAAAATAAACTTGCAACATTACCGACGTTCCCCACTATTTATTTATAAGTATGCAAAATAAAAAAGTAGACACGCGACGCGAACGGCCAAACGTAACCATGGCCGCGGTCGTTGACCTCACCGGGCGTCACAAAATAAAACACCTTAAGCGTCATTTTATGCAAAAGAGATTAATGGAACATAACCTTCGAATTAGGTTCAACAGATGTCCCGCCCGAATGGTACGGTGAAATACGCTCGCGTTTCGGCGCATGCGAAAACGGACTCTAAAATTATCATGCGGTTAGGACTAAACTGGCGCCGTTGACATTGACGGATGCTTTCTATAAAACCTGTGTGCGGTGCTGAGGTTGTCGGGGAACGAGAGCATCCAATAAACACATGAAATCAAATCATTTTGTTTTTATAGTTGAATGCATTTCAAATATAACCAGAGGACAGAGTTTAGAATAAATAGAACTGATTAAATATAATCGTAGTTCTTCTAACTCACATCTAATGTACTGTATTTATGTATGTTAAAAGTCGTCAATGCAAACGAACAGTGAAACTATCTTCCAACTCTAATGAATTCGTTGTTAGCTTTTGACCAATGAAGTGTACCTAACAAAATGTTTTTCATTTCTTATGTTCGTAGCCAGTCCGCAAACAATTGAAACTTAACAGACTGCATTTTAGATAAGGATTGATTTTGTTACAAAATAAGTATTAATAATCCACGGTATTTATTATACAACTGTTGCTGTTGCAAATTGATAAAATTAAACATATTGTGATATTGCAATTTAGTTATAAATTACATCACAAGGATAAAGGAAAACCTACTTATTTATATAAAGGAATATTTAAATATTGTTTTGATTCTCTATTGTAATAAATTATGAGGAAATTCGAACCCAATATGTCGCAATCACCGCTGATATTTGCAAGGGCAATTTGTAGTTTTATTAAACAGAAAGCGAGTGTCGCGTAGCGCTGCCGTGTCTGCCCGATGAGTAAGCCAGCAGTCGCGGCGAAGTGCAACGGCCTGCCGCCCTTGCGCCGACCGCGGCACTCTTATGTAAAGTTAATGCACGCTTTTCGCGTCTCCATTGTCCAGGCGTATTGTTAACGGATGCGCTGGAAACTTTGTCCCGTTGCCGCGGAGAGATCCAAAACGTATAGATTGAAAGCTTCTTTATCTTTTAGTTCAGTTAAAACGGGTTCATACGCTCTTTAATTTCACAAGATATTAAAAATATTATCCCATACAATACTGTACGTCAAAAGCTTGAGACATTTTTGAATTTCTATTCCATAATGTAAAGATACTGGTGGTAGGTATTACGGTAAGTAGATCTAAAATTTCATTAAAATTTGATCAATGTAACGATTCCTCCATGCAATTGTATGCAAGCAAATGTTGTGGAGAATTGAAATTGTACGATTTGTACAGTTTGTATAACTACAAATAAATTTATTGGAAATAATTTATTGATTCAAACGTTACTTTGTGCAACTGCTTGACTCAATAAAATAGAAAAATAATATCCTTATTTCCGGTATGTTTAATCGCAAACACTACGACTAAAATACGGTCTTACGTTTCGCCGCTACAATTTGCATCTTCAGGAGATGTTACCAATTCCACAGTTACACTTCGTGCATAAACAGAAATTAGCAAATATCATTTTTTTTGTTTTATTGAATTTTATTAGATAGAATATTCTAGTAATATGATAATCAACCAATTCCATCATTAACAGTCCAACATCCAAGTAATCATGTATTTTTTTGTTCTCTACTTACAGTTGTACAGTTTCCCGCGACGCCTGCAAATGGGAACACACGGGGGTCCTCTCCGCACCGGAATACTACAGATCATCGCTGATTTTATCTCATCACAGATGCTAACAAAAAGTAAAAGCTCACAATTCTCGCGTTACGGTGTACGTATACCAAGTAATTTACTCGGTGACACGTCGGTCACTGTCGTTGAGGAATTAAATTGACGCGTGAATTGCATATCTGACTCCATTTACGTAAACACAGACAAAGTATAGCCGATTTTTAGTTTTTTCCTTAACAATTAGCATTTACACTCCTTGAACATCGCATACTTAGTATCAACAAGAAAGTTAACATTGATTTTTGTTTATATAGACCCAAGAAGTGAATTTCATTCTGAAATCTGAATAAAATTCTATTAATTTCTTCGATTTAAGTGACACAATGCAGAACAGCGAAAGACCGTGTCATCATCACTGCTATGTGCGTGGTCTCGATTACATCATCTAAAGAACAAGCAATGTCAAATTACGTGTGCCTATGACTCAAGATTTATTCCGTATAACCTAGTACTATTATCATTCATATCCAATAAAATCCAGTGCTCTTCTGTAGTATGCAGTGGGAGAGTTAGCTTCATATACCATTACCACGACCACACGATTAATTTTTTCTCTTTTATACAGATATTATTTAGTTAGAGACATAATGACAATAGTTTACATTCCAGTACTTTTTTTTCTTTTCAAAAGATTTCATAACGAAATGTTTCATTTCATTTCCATTTTTGAAAGGAGATATGACCGTAAAGTAAAAACATACAAAGTGGTAAATGTTTAAACATGATATAAATATATTAAACACTACCAATAGCAAAGTTGTATATTTTTCTGTTTCATTAATCGATCGTAACTGCCTATGTGGCGCATTAGTTTAACTCTAGCCGTTTAACATAGAAGTCTCTGGTTCGATTCTGGGGCTATACATGAGTGAGTTTGGACGGTGGTAGGTGACAGGTCGAGCTACTACTTTCAATGTCAACGTGCCGACATAATAGAATTACAGTATTCTGCAATTACATGAGAATTAAATTAATCTGGGCAAGTACGCTTATCCATCTACGACGTCATCGTCACTTAACATCACGTTAAAAAGAGAACAAGTGTCAGCTCATTATCGATAAACAATTTACGTATTATTTTTAAAGTCATGCTTGTCAATAACAATAAAATACATAAAGTTTATGTAAGTATTCATTCCATAAATAAATAAATAAATAAATTTATAATTGATACCAAAATCCTATTCAATCAATGTGAACTAAAATTTTCTTTATGAAAAATATAATCGAGTAAATAATGTCGAGACAAGCCCTTGGAGGTTTATTTCAGAAGTTCATTCACCTCGGAGGGCAATCGCCTATCGGAATTCATAGACCTTTTAGTTCATTCTTTTGTTACTTTGTTTTGTATACGTTTTGTACACCAACACTTATCTTTAGATGTTTTCTTTATTTATTTTTTATATTGTTAGTACGTTGTCTTAATGTTTAATTTTCTAAGGCCTCTCGTACTTATAATAGTATCTAGTCTTATTCAATGTATTTCAATATTATTTATATATATTTAAAAATATCTATCTATCTATATAT
>DWQX01003121.1:0-19009 GCA_018245475.1 Pharmacophagus antenor
GTAGCGATACTAATACAACATTCACAAGTTAGGAGAAGTTCTTAGCAGGTTCATACCTGCGCCTTCTAGAGGAGAGAACCCAAAACATGTTTCTTTTTCCAGCTTATCCAACTTACGCTTTGTGCTCAATATGGATAAACCGAAATGGATAAATCCGTTTTGGAAAAGAAAGTGAGTGATCTAAATTACTTAATATCCAATAATATTTAACTGGTATTAGGGTTAAAATGTTTTTATAAGTCTAAAACCCTGAAATGGAATTAAATGGGACTCTATGACAGTATTTTACTTTGTAATGTCACCCATTAGATGAGGCATCGTTCTATTTTACTAATATGTTTTATTTTTAACAATTCTCTTTAGTTATCAGCAATAACATAAATGTAGATTCTATAAGTAACTAGTGGATTAGAAAAAAACAAACCATTATTGTCTTCCTGAGTTGTAAAAATATTTATAAGAGAAAAAAAAATATTTCAGGGTATTGCCCGTGCAGACATTTTCAGCGACTTCAAAAAAACTAATGAAGGGTTGTGTCTGTGGGAATATTAGACCGTGTAAGCAGAAAATAACACCAAAGGGAGTCGTCATGCATTATCCTAAGAAGTGAGTCGATTTCTAACATTTTTATCATGTCTATCATTTACTTGTTAGCGGCTTATTACTTGATTGGCCCGTTGGCGTCATGGTTGTAGTACTGCCTCACACCAGAGGTCACTCCTTCGATTCAAACTCAAGACGAATATTCATTTGATAAACATTTTTGTTTCTCCTGTGTCTAGTTGTTATAAATTTAAGTATGTACTTAAAAATATCTATATATATCAGTACGCTAAGTTATAATAAAGGTGATGTTAGCCACCTTTCCTGAGATCAGAGGAACTGTGTGTGAAAAATGTTCGAGATATTTACAAATAGTTATGATACTATTACAGTGTTATCTCTCTTTCAAGCAATACTAACATAAAATATACTGTTTTCGGTTGTTGATTGACACAAAAATGAAATACTTTTCAAATTTTAAAGTTTATCATGTGAATGTTCCATTTATCTTATCACTTCATTTTTATAACTGATATTAAATTGTGTTTCTATTTAATTAACAATTAATAATTAAAATGATCAACACGATTGTTTTATTTTTATTTATTATTTTAATATTTATTTTTTGCATAGAACTTTATGATATACAGTAATTATATAATTATTTTATAAACTTTTAAATAAGTTGAATATAAATGTATTACTGTTTATTCTTAATTTAACTTCGGTATTTCTCTTACATTCAAAGGTTGGCTGGAAGAAATCACTTGTAGTTATAAGTCCGCCTTTGTACAATTTGAGTTAGATTTTGTGTGTACAACGAAGTATCCATTCATTCATTCATTCCGCCAATGACTATTTCGCTCATTAATTCATTTAATGTTGTAATTTCCAGGCGAAGGCCCTTTACAAATTTCCGACGTAAGAAACCATTTCCAATTTCCCTACCGAAGAATAATCTGTGCGATATAAAGTGAGAAATAATTTATTACACATTTCTAAAATAAATGGTATGAGTAGTTAGAAAAAAATACCTTTTGCTTTAGTGTAAAAGGATTCAACTACATTTGAAATATTTAAGTAGCGCTATGGAAAATGTATTTTGGTGTTTGTTATAAAGGCAAATGTATAAACACTTCGTTTTCATTTCATCACCGTATTGTATGAATCGAAACAAATCAAAGCTTGCTGTGTTTTGTTGTAATGTTTTCTTCTGTTCTTATATCTCCTGTAATTATTTAAATTCTTTTAAACATTTCAGACCATGTATGCCCGCTAAAATAGACTTTATAACACATAAGAAGTTCCCTGCGTGGTAACCTGACACGATTTCGTCCGGTACTTTTATTTCTTTTTCTTTCTTCCATAATTTAATTCGTTGCTTTATTCTTCAATGCATCAAGAATGAAGAACGTTCGGTATCGATCTCATATAATATGTTGCATAAGCCAAATAGTAAGAAAGTGGTCGTTTTATTAACAAGAGCTACCACTCTCACCTAATATTAAATAATTATGAGGTGGTAAATGATTAATTGCCGGAATATATCTGCTGCTATGGCGGCAAATTCACGTTGAAAGTGGTAGCTGGCTACTGTTCTCTACCATCTTATAGAGGATCACAACTACGCTACAGAGGCAGTCTAAGACATTATTTTGAAAATATTTTTATTGAACATTATTTATTAAATATTTTTGATCGAAGCGCCCCATTGATAAGTTTCCTAAATTAACAAAGATAATTATTCCATATTTTCTTAACAGAATAAGTCCTTAGTATATAATGCGTGTAACACAAGTCCAAAAACCGGTTGATTAATAAATGATCAATCAAATTTCGCTCTACACCAACTCTTTGTAACTTGTAAACATTTCCATCGTTTATTTTACATTGTTGTATGTTTGTCCGCCCGCATAGCTTCGAAATTCGAAATTCTCAGTTTCCACAATATTTTTCTTTTCGTTAGCGTGACAATAAATATTCCGAACAAAAATTCAAAACAACTAATATCCAACATTCACGAATGCTAGGTTTAAACTAGAAAAAAAATTCACACGTGGCGAAAGTGAAACTATGCTAATTAATATCGTCTGCCTTCGTGGGGCAGTGGTTTACCGATTGCCTTGTAACTCGGAGGTCCCGAGTTCGGTTCCCGCGATACATTTGTAGTGGAGTCTGGACGGTGGTAGGGATGAACCCGCCTGGCTACTACTCTCAGTAACCAGCTGCCGCCATAGCAGCATCGCTGTGTTCCGGCAGTCATACATGTGACACCCATGAGTATTTTGGGCGATCATGCTTCATTATCTAATGTCACATTGCCACATAACATCAAATGAATATAATTTGTTAACCCGTAGCCGATGACATACAAAAAATATGTGAGAGAATGAGATGAATACACTATGAAGGTGGTAAACAGAAAGAGAGCGAGAGAGATTGACAATGCTGATATTAATTGTAGTTCGAGAAAACAAATACACGAAGGAAACTAAAAAATTATTTAATGTTTTATTAACGTAAGAAATAGATTAAAAAAATTGATTACTTATTGTTGTAATGAGTAAATTACATTATACATTAACATTACTGCTAATATACTATATAGAAACTCGTTTTATCTCATTCTCTCGCAGTATAAATATTTTAAATACATTTAAAGTTATTTCACACCATCCCAAAAGAAGTTTCACTCCAATGAAAAAAAAAACACGACATTTAGAGTCTATGGTGTAATTTTGAATATTTTTCCTTTGCAGCGTTTCTCATCGATCACGTATAAGATGTATTGTTGACCCATCGTTGCAAGCTAAAACAAGTCAAAATAAATTATGACAGCTAAAACAATTTTTTTCATTCCTTCGACGTTTTCAGAACAGAGATAATTAAAGTGTCAGTCGGAATGCTAATGATACATTTGAAATAATGAATTAATTTTCTAATATAAAAATTAATATCTGTATACGAAGGTACGACTATAGAAGAAGTCTTTGTAATATCTAACTGCAGTAAATTTTAGACTGTCTCCGTGACGCAGTGACTTACTATTTTCTTTTCAACACAGAGGCTTTAAATTAGATTCTTGGTGTCATGAATAAAAGAATCAGAAAAATGGTAATTTTTAGAATCCGCCTGAATACCAGTATCAATATTAACTTGCCGCCTTAACAGTGTTGCTACATTGCGGCTGTCTTATATGTGGGAGTCAGAGTGTTACCATCAAGTGTCGTCATGTATGGCCACATTAACACTATGAGAAATACATAATCCAGCAATAAATAAAAGGATTTTAACCGAAAATCGTTTAGAAATCTATAATGATTAACTTCCCTATTTAGACTATAACCCAATTAAACATTAATTACTCGGATGACTATATTCGTATGTTAACGTATCCTTCCGAGTTGGTTCCCGCCATGTAGTGGCGGTTGACCTCGGTAATCTTGGGGTCGTTGCTCATGGTGAAGCGATCAACGCAGCCGGCTCGTGGTGTATGGTGGACATTAGTTTTCCAGCCCAGAACTTGCGGAGCCCACCAGGAGAGAACAAATTGGAGAGGAAGAGAAATGACGCTTTTGCCAATAGCCACTCTTCATACTCTCCGCTACCGAATTCTGATAGATCTGGACGTAGAGCCTAGAGGAATTTGTACTCACTAGTACTCGTTCTTTTTGTCCTTACGGTCTTTTATCACGGACTTTGCAGAATATTACACTGTTCTGACTCGGAAGGTCAGTATTTGTATGAGTAATGAATGAGGCATACAGGTTGTAACATTTAACTTTCAAGGCAATGAGCGAAAATTGGTGCTATGTAAATATCCTAATCGGCATTAATTATTATGTGACTAAGTATCACCACAAACGTTTTGTTTCAGTCATTCTATTGTACACAATATTTTACTTAAAGCATATCACTAACTTTAATAAGGACAAATTGAATTACTGACACCGGAGACGGAACGGTAAACTAAAACGCAGACACGAGTTTAACCGTCCAGTCAATAAGCAATTTTGCAGAGAGTTGAGCAAAAAGATAAAGGGCGCAATATATTGGTTGCTAACAGATTGCGACAAGGGTCCCATCTCCGCGACACGATAGTAAATCTAATAAAAAAAAATGATTTATTCCAAAGGACGAGCTCGTGGGGTCTCTATATTTGTAACTCGCTTCCTTAAAGCGGACACTGTTTTTTTTTTAAATTTGCTTACCGAGTCGAAGGTTATCAATCATCGTTTATACTGATGTTAGGGCTACGATACAGTTCGAAAGTTACTTAAACTCTTTCTACAAGGGACAGAAATACTAAAATATAGATATATGTTTTCTGTCCAGTATCATCAAGGATTTGGTATTTTAAAAACAAGTAGCACTTTAATTGGATGAAATGTTGCGCTCTTCACTTTAAAACATGGAATGTGGTTTCTTTTTTTACAACGATTATGGGTTAAAACATGATGTCGACTTTTCTTATGTTAAGTGTCACATTGAGGCAATAGATAATGAAAACTCTCTGCCCAGAATAGTTATAGCTCTCATGTATGACACATCAATGTGGTTATGGCGGTAGTTTGACATTGAGAGTGATAGCTAGTTAGGCGAATTGGAGAAGACCCATCACTAAGGATTACACCTGTGGCCCGGGAATGGAGACCGGGACCTCCACGTAACGGGACAAGCGGTAAGACACTGCGCGACGGAAACTATAAAAAACATGCCTTGTCTCTTACGTGGCATTTATTTAGAATTAGATATTCTTCAGTTTTAATTTGCAATATTTATAGAAGATAATTAATATCTCCTAAATTAAGTGTAACATTTTTAAACCATATAATGAAATGATAAGTTAGACGAATTCTATCCCTAGAGCCTTCACCGTGTAAATGGTGAATGTATAATCAAGATAATAATATGTTACATATTGCCTATTATGTTATGCAAACCAAAGATCTTTGAGTTTTAGAAAATATTATTGTCACTCATACAAGACTACTTTTTATTGTGACACTTAAAATTTATTTGTATTAACATTATTACAAACCCATTTTTTTTTTTAAAAAACCAGTATAATCAGAAAAGAAAATTTTAATGTGGGATGGTTTCGTTACGATTAATAATACCATTTTACCGAAAAATGTTCTTGTTGTTAGACATTCATAGTGTCCCAAAATGTAAAATTGTTTTTATTTTTAACTGAAAAAAATATTAAATCAATTCGTTATTGTATATGCAAGACATGTATCATATACGTATAGTATTAAAATGGTCTCTGTTCACAAATAAATCGTCTCTATCCTCTCCTTTTTTCATGTCACAATATCGAAACCCTTGTCACTATCTGTGAGCAAGCAATGTGTAGCCTCTGTTATCTTTCTGTTTCAGATTATAGCGACAAATTGCTATGTGATCAAACTATTTGTAAGCGAATTTTGCGTGAAAGAATTGTCCATTTGTTCTGGATCCGCATAAGTTTTGTTTTATTGCTTCGTTTGATCACGATCGTTACGGAACTCTTTTGATATCTCGTTAATTTCTTTTAAACTTCTGTTTTTTTTTTATTTAATCTTTTATACAAACGATTTGTTAGCGATATTGCGCGGATTTGTTCGTATATCCATTATATTTCTTTTTATTGGCATATTGCTTACATTTGACCTTAATTTAACACATTAAGTGACAATGAGGCTGTATGTGGTAAGGTATGCTTGCCCGGTATACTTCTGGTTCTCACCTATATGATGAGCGACAGCGTGTGGTAGCTAAACAGGCGGATTCCTAAAAACCTTCCACCATCTACGTGTCTACCACCAATAAACGTTATTCAGTTTTTCGATGAAAATAAACACGCCCATTTAAATCAATCTAGGAATAGTTCCAAGGGGAACATGCGATTTTCCGCCTTTGTCTCTAAATTTACTTTGTTTACTAGTTCACCCTTTGTGTGCTCACTTCGTTGACATTTTCCATTGTTCGCGCGACAAAAGGTTGCAAGTCGAATTCCCGCGTTCAATACGAAGTTTTATTAAATTTCAGTTTAAAAACAAACATGTTTCTAGTTGACCAGTTCTGAATTTATGAAATTTGAAATTGGAACTAAATAAATTATATCAGCTTTCGTTTTTTCAATGTTTGATGAAAATTTTTAACTATATTTTAAATAATTTTACACATGTGACAATATAGCGTAAATGTGAAATATACAATAAATACGTTGCTTTAAGTTTTATGCACTTAAACAGCTGAAATTACATCGTTACTTAATCTTGGCTGATATTATACTTAAGTTCTTATCAATACATTTTTTTATAATATTATCAATAAAAGGTTTTGACGGTAGCTAGAAATGATTTTCAATAGAAGTTATGAAAAGATAATTTATTATCATAATTTTGACATCTATAGAGATGTATACCTATAGATATAGAGATCTATACCATAGGGTATAGATAAAAGATATCATTTACAGATAGACGCATAAAACTATAAAAAAAATATCACTCCCCCCTGCTCCACAAAAAGGTCTTTATAAATAATCAATTACACAGTAAAGCAATAAACCACATAATAATTAACCAATAGAAGCGTCATTGTTTGAATAAAATAAAAATGACTAAATAAACATCACAAGCAATTAAAGCCTGCCTAACAAAGCACACGGATGTTAGTCGAATACTGATTGCTCATTAGTATAAGGGAAATTTAAATTACTTCAAAACGAATTAACTATTTTATTGGTGGAGAATGTGTTATAAGAAAATTATTATAATTGCAATAATCATCTTTATCGATTAGAAGTTAATTTTGTTTTCATCGTTTAAAAACTATTTAAATAGTGGAATTAAATATTCTTAAAACACAATATGGCGTTGTTATAGAGAGCAGAGCTATTCGGCATTATGTCAGCCTTATGTACAAAATGTTGAGCATAAAAGCTTTCAAATAAATTAAAAAATAAAATAAATAATACTTTTTATTACATTTATTTAGAAATTTACATTAATATTTATTTAATTTTAAATATTAAAGACTTAATGGCATAAACTCCCCAAATGGGCATTGGGAAGGCTTATGTCCAGCAGTGGAATGACACAGGCTGACAATGATGATGATGATGAAAGTATTTGGAAAGCTGATAAAACTGAAAATTACCTACAGACAATATTACAGAAATAAATAAAAAAAATGGAAAGAGGTTAATATGTGAAAAAGTTAAAGCAGGTTAAGCCGACATGTATGCATGAATAAAAATACTTAAGTAATAATAAAAGTTTAAAATGAGCAATTTACCGACACTGAGTTATACCACCCCTAGAAGTAATTTAAGTTTGTCTGACAAAACATTTGGAAGTTTATTAACAGCAAATAAGTAAACTTACTGAATCCTAATGAGCAAGTTTTAATTACTTGCTGGCAAATAAACCGTATCATGCGCTGTCTACCCGCCGAAAGTTACAGCGGCTCGAATAATATCGCTTGAAATTTGTGGCCAGTTAATGACCAAAAACAATTTTTTTTTATCGGCTAACACTTCATTTTGAATTCTTTTTCTTTTCTTGCTGAAACGTGTTCGACCAAAATGCTTCTGCCTCTCGCGTGTATGATTGCCGGAACACGGCAATACTGTCATAACAGCAGATTGACTTACAGGGTGGTAGCTAGCCAGGCGGTTTCAAAACAATTCCAGCATTCAGACCCCACTCTTACTGTGGCCCGGGAATCGAACCCAGGATCCCCGTCATAAGGCAAGAAGGTAAACCATCTAGGAGACTAATTTTTATAATGAAATTGAAATTATAAACTGAGTATAGCACTTTGGTTGGAAAAAAATGATACAAAAATTGCAGAGAATTAACACATGTCCATGAAATTATATTCAGGATATTTCGGGTCTCACTTTCGTAGATTAAAAAAAATGGTATAGTATTCTGATTTATCGAACTTATTACTCAACCGAGGATTAAGTTAGTGAGAAAAATCCGGATTTTTGCTTTCGCTTCTTTTCGAATAAAGGAAAAGTGTATCACTTTAATGATGATAAAAATGCGTGTCACCGAATTTCTTGCTCCATTATCAAAAAAACTGACGCTAGAATCGTTTGATCATTAAAAGTTGATAGAGCTCATATGGATGATAGTGTATTTTAAATTTGGAAAACGACTTCTATCACGGTGCTAAGGAAACGAATAAAATCTGATTCACACATTGTCTCCCATAATCTATCGCTACTGTAACTTGGAACGGAAAGATAAAAGTCGTAATAAGTTATATGAACTATTCGGCAGTGTGACGAGGGTTTTGCCGGACATTGCGACACGGTGCGAAGTGTTATAGAAGATGCTTTTTATGATGTTGTGAACATGATAATGTGCCACTTTTTAACCGACACAAAAGAGGAGGTCCTTAATTCGTCGCAAACCCTTTTCTTTCTATTCATTACACATTATTGTTGTTTTGTTCTTCTTCTTGTGCCTCTCCATTATTGGAGGTTGGCCGTGAGCTTAGCGAATATCTCTCTATCTTTAGCCAAGCGAAAGAGGTCTTGAACGCTGGCAATCCCTGTCCACTCTCATATTTCTGAGCCAAGACTTTCTTCTACGACCAACGCGTCATTTCTCGGCGATTTTGCCCATCATTATAAGTTGGATAAGATGGTATTTCTCGTGTCGTAACACATGACCAAGGTAGGCGATTTTCCTACGTTTTATGGTTTGCAACAATTCTTTAATTAAGACGCATAACACTATCCTGGTTTTTATTAATAATATTTCTTCGATGTTGACCTCAAAAAAAAAATAAAAAAAAATATGTTTCATTGACTAGTGAGAAATATATCAAAGATTTTGAATCTGTTGAAACTTTGTTTAATTTTCTGATTCTTATATTATTACAAAATAATATATTAATGGTTTCAAACTTCATTAAGCAAAAATTAGACAAAAAAAAAGAAATTCAGGTCTCTGTGTGACAAAATAGAAAAAAATAATTCCGCACCTGTCAGTAAGGCATTTATTATTTTCTTTAAAGCATGAAAACAGCACTAGTCTTAATAAAAGACTTCGTTGAACCTACGAAATATGCGACATTTGAATAATATTAACATTGAATATTTCCAACCTTCGATCTTCGAAATGAATCCAGGACTAACTTTCATGTAACGATTGAAGCGGAGGCACATTTCAAAAGACTTTAAATAATTAATTCCGACTGCTACAGAAGTCATATTCGAAACGAACTGTCACGTTACTCGATGAAATAATAGGAAACGAAAAGGAATTTGATACAGTTAATTGTTGGAAAGTAATTTAAACTTGCTTATTAGGTATCTGACATGACGGTAACTTTGAACCACCTTCGAATTATTTTGCCGGTGAAACTTAAATTACTTCTGGAGTTAATGATTTTATAGTACGAGTTATTAAATTTTGTTTTATGTGATAAATGTATTTAAAATGTAGTTTTTTTTTCAGTTACAAGCTAATACTCGACCTCGATTTCACTTTATATTAAGTGTAAATAAGGCCATAGAGGGTGAAGCGTGGACTCCTTGAGTCTTTCTGGCTCCCATATGTATGAGGGCTGTAAAGCAATACTGTTAAGTCGGCACTTTGACTGTAACGCGTTCCCCGCTAGAGCGTTTTTCATTATTTTCCGTTGCGGTCTAATGACGCGCAAACAGAATAAAATTTTGATAATACTTAATTCGGCAATAAGCAATTTAACTAAATTTTGTATTAGATTAAAGCTGTATGTAATTATTTTAAGTTTTAAGTTACTCTTTTAGATAACAAGTGGTGAAAACTTTTACATAGGTAATTCCACTGTGGGGCGTATACGATATATTTCTTTCTTCCGTGGCGCATTGGTTTTCCCGCTAGATTTGTAATGCAGTAGCCCGGGGTCCGACGATGATAGAGTTTTTCAAACCCGCCTGGGTACCTACCACCTGGTAGCAGAATCCCACCGCGCCATTTTTCATATACATAAAATAGGCAAATTCAGATTCTCGTGGATAAAAGCTGACATCGGAGTTTTCGGGGAGTACGGGGAGGAACTCGTCGATGAAGCTGCAAAAGCAGCAGCCACATTAAAACTGGCACCGTACTTTAATAAATTCCCCAACTCATACCACAAAAAAAAAAAACACATAAAGAAGAAGCAATAGACATCATAAATGATAGATATTTAAACTATGAAAAAGGACTACACAACCAAAATACAATTCGCTTGTACACCATAAACAAGGAATTGTATTCACAAACCAAACGCATAAAAAAAAAGGGTCCTACCAACTTCAATATCAATCTACCGTCATTACAGCACTGCATTGTTCCGGTAGTCATACATATGAGAGCCAGATGTATTCTGAGCGAATACGCTTCACCATCTACGGCCTCATTGTCACTTAACATCAGGTGAAATCGTGGTCAAGAATTGTATTTAATTGAATTGTAATTATATAGAAAAATGTATCTTTAATAGAACCTAGTAATTCAGTACGAATATAGTCGTCAAACCCGCTGTGCAGGAAAAAAATGAAACCTGCCCATTGTACGTATTATTAATTTAAACCACGAAATTATGAAATGTTTCACTTGTATAAATTCATAATAGTGAATTTGATAATAAAAAAACAAATCATAAATTTCCGTACAAAATGGCCTTTTGGATAGTTCCACGGAACTTCTTTAATTAATTGCTTTCAAGTTATTATAACTTAAGATATTCTATTTTACGGCGGCTTGCGTCTCGTTCAGGTGTTTGCGGAATTTCCTTTAATATTGTATACATTTCTTGGTTTACGTGAAAACGTTTAAACAAAATTATTATATATAATTTAACATTTAAATACACGATATTACATAACATGATGGGGTTTCCCTATTAATATTTCTGTTATATAAAAATATTGAGTCATATCGGCATGCTAAAAACAATAATGTTATGAAAAAATATGCTGCAAAATTTATGTATAAATATCTGGGACATTTCACATATATGTACTTAACCCCTAGATAGGTAGCTTAGTAGCGCCTGTAGTATGGGTTATGAGAGACTTTTATACATACGTTAATATTTTTAATTAATACTTAAGTATAGATAAACAACCAAAGACAGAACCAACACAGATGATCATCACATAAATGTTTGTCCTGAACAGGAATCGAACCTGCGACCCTTAGTGTTAGAGGCAGGGTTTTTAGTTTTTGCCGTTGGCGTTTATTTCCAACGGAGCCATTCATCCCCTGACGTGATAATCAAGGCCTTTGATTTTCTTTATTTATTTAGTTACTTATTTTAAGTGCTTCACTTATTTATTCCTAAAACATGAGGCAGGGTTGCTGCTTTTACGAGCCAGACAAGTCAGTCAGCAAATATAAAATCCATTATTTACAAATACGGGATTTAATTTGCCGTTAGTCAGTCAATAAGTTATTTATTGTAAATTACATTTTATATATCACAGATCATAAGTGGTCGAATAAAAGAAAATAAAACAAAAAAAAACATTATGCGCATCCACTTCATAACAATTAATTCCGAACGTGCCTCGCTCGGCTGTGTAGCATGGATACAGGTAGTACTTGTATAATGTTATGCACACTTGTCTCACGATAGCCGGCGGGATCGTAAACGTCACCTAGTCAAAAACATTACGCGGTCGCGCCGGAAATATTGCTGCTTGGGCCCACCGAAGGGGTGGCATCACTGGGTAGGCACTGTCGTACCATACAGAAACGTGCTTGCATAAACCTAGCATATTTATTTTATAGCATTTGTATTCTTTTTTCAAATTTAAAATAAAAAAGAATGTTTTTTTTTTTGAGAAAAACTTATTATTGTTATTATTTTACCTTTTTATACTCTATGCTATTCGTTTTACGCAATGCATATTCATATTCATCTCTGCTCTACCCTAAGGTAGACCGGTAGAGAAAGCCATTTGGCATTAAGTCCACCTTATGTAAAAATTGTCCATTAAAGCTTTTAAATAAATAAATAATTAATAACATGATGAATGATGAAATATTGACACAACGTACTAATCTATAAATATAGGAGGATAAAAATTTTTGTCCGCCAATTAAGTCATAATTGCTTAGCTTATTGAGATGGAAGTTCGATCATTCGATGCAGAATAAGTTCAGAATGATTTTATCCCATTTAGTATTCCAAAGCATGATTCCCCATTATTTTTTAATTTGTTTTTATATCCAGCAAAATTATCGGATCATCTATTTAAACATGAACTCAATCAGTGTGTAAGTCAAAATGTTAAATAATAATTCAGTGATAATACAGAAGTATATAGAAGTTTACAGTTTACTAGAAAATATGTACCAAAAAATTTATTGACGCTATTTCCTTTCTCCTCTTTTTTATAGTGTTTACTGAAATAAAAATGTTTTTCCTACATAAGGTAATGAACCAAGCAATACTATATAAAAAGATTATGAATAATAATTTTTTTTTTTAATATTTTTTAAAATTACAGATTGCTTGTCATTACTTCGTAGACGTGTTCTAAGGCCGTCGAAACTACAGAAGTGTCCGAAAGCGTTCCCGTAGTTTCGGCTAAAGGCGAAGAAAATGGACACCGAGGGATTTTAGCCGGTAAGAGTCCGGCATAACTCTTCTGCTGCCCCCGCAGCGGAGGAGTATACAATGTAGGATTTCCCCTCGGAAAAAAAAGGCGTGTTCCCAGGCGTGAGCGCTAGGAAATCATGTGAATCTATTCGTGTACCTGTATACGTACCAGTAGTTCGGACTAATGGCATGAAAGAAACACCGTGGGGTACCCCGCAGCAGAAGTGTTTAATGTGCGTACTCAACACGAAAGAAAAATGCTACCATTACTCCTTAAAAGCTTATTTACAACAAAGTAAGATCTACTATCAATCAAACTAGTGAATCTTTAAATCGGTGACGTTATTTCTAGATGATGTAATATAATGAAAATAGTTCTAATTTAATTTGTGTAAGGAAAGGAATCAAATTTTATACCCGTTTACTTAGAAGTTTAATCCCGTTCAAAATCGTTATAAGATTAAAAGAATTTCGCGATTAAAAAAGATCGTTAATTTCCTTTCTTTATGTTTTTTTATTTTCATTTTACACCAAATACGGAACATTGGAGTGAATAATGATTTAGCAATTCGTTCTCATTCAATGAAATGGTATAAGGGATAATGTAGAAGCTTTATTGGGATTACAGAATGTTTCTCGTTTGAGAGAGATGAATTAAACGGGATGCGAAATTAAGTGAATTTTGTTGCTAATGATTTTTTTTTAAATTGCCATGGAGTCTCTCGAAAGTTAACTCAGCGGTAGGTATACCCTGCATATTGCAATACCATACAAAATTCGTCTTGACAGCGCTACATTGAGCAGTTTTTTTTTTTAAATATATTTTGAATTTTGCGAACGTCTTGATTTGTCGTATTTAAAACTCTACTAGTATCGAAACTCTGTATGAATATAGGAGTATGGATAGTGGTAACAATGCTCAACAATGTCTTTAGTAATATCCACTATATTTATGTGGAAGTTATAGATCAACATAATTATATTATAATTTTTGTTATAATTCATAATTTAATTATAACAATAGATTGTCTGATTTGCACATTTAATCACTTGATAATTATTCACTGTATATAAAATGATCATTATAAACGTTGGAAATATTTATAGTTGTTAAGTTTTAGCTATTAATCTTTTTCGAGTGCCGGTTTACGGTGTTAGAAAAAATGGTGATTATCAGGTGTTGTACAGTGAGTTAACAAATATATTATCCTCGCCGAAATATCTACAGCTAGACCAACAAATCTGTATTAATAAATTCAAAGTTCAAATTGTTTCACTGACTGACTGACTGACTGACTAATTGATTGACTGACTGTCTGACTGACTGGTTGGCTGGCTGACTGTTTGACTGACTGACCTACGTATATATCAACGCACTGCCTGAATCGCTGGTCTTGACACAATATTTGGAGGGTATATTTTTTGTGATGTTTAAGAATCCCTAAACAAAGGTCTTTTGAAACTCCCCCACAAAGTGAGAGTAAAATTTCAATAAAACTTTATTATCGGAGTTCAAGTTCTCGAAAATTAGTACACATACTGAAAGAAGATTAATCTTAAGATAAGCCGATGCCCATAGAAATGGGCCAGTGAAGACTAATGTCAAATAAACAAAAAGATATAAATCAGCGAAAAAAAAGTTCTTCTGATGTTGGTTGCACATCTCAGTTATGAATCGACACAAAATAAAGTGCATTACTGGCGCGAGTGTACTCGTTAAAAAACGCCAGAATATAAGCTGGCAAAGCATAAGGTAAATGTTGAGTAACATTATTCACAAAAGTGCTTTCAGCTTCGCCTTGCGCATAACGGCACACTTACACTGTTATTAAAACAGAACAAGCTAGTATCATTCCCTTTGCGAAGCACCTAGTCTCTTACTAGAAATACTAGCTCACGTCATGAATTAATTTAATGGCATTAAAGTTAAGGCGCGCGGTTAATGTCCTCGCGCATCGTCACACGAGGTCCTCTGAGGTGAGGAAGCATTGCATTGAAATTCACTTAATCTGTAGGGAAACATTTTCAAAACATTAATATACGCTACCACTTGTAGATGTATATCAATTGTCGTAATTTCGCCAGTATCTTTTAGGTCTATGGTTAGTTATGTAAATATAGTTAATTTTCTATACATATAGGTACATTCTGTACATATAGGTAGATGTCACTTTATGAATAAAATATCGTTATACTTAATTTTCACTGCCTACGTGACGCAATGGTTTACCGCTTCCCTGGTGACGCGGTAGTGTTGGGTTCGATTACCGAGGAACAGGAGTAGTGAAGATTTGATGATGGAAGGCTTTGCTGTATCCCAGCGGTCATGCATTCATCATCGGAGACTTCATGGAAGGAGAAATCTCTTTTCTTGGAGGCCCCTAAATCGTATTAGTTCAGAAATACCGTTGGCTACTACCGACTTCACAGGGTAGTTCTGCTTAGTAAAAAGTTGCGCTTAAAACATAGAGTGAAGGTTTGCTAATCATCAATCATCCATGTCGCCAGGATGGAATCTGGCGTTATGTCGTGTACAGCGATGGTAGAATACAGCGGCTGGAATGATTCCGATCAACACTCTCCATGGTAAATTTTATTTAAAATATAGAGAGATGCAATAACCCTCGCCAGGATTTTGGATGATAACAGGGTTCGAATTCAAAAAAATCTTCTTAGCGTGGTACATCACAATTCCGTAATTGTTGCCCTGTTCTGTTAATTATAGATACGACAGCATCTTTGTTCTCATTGAGATAAAATTAGAACTTAGTAATAAAATCAAAGAAGATAGAACATCATATAAAAATCAGGACGTTTTCGTTTTATGTAAGAAGGGTCAAGTTTTTCTCTTCATTTCGCTTTTATAGTCCCGTAAATAATTTACACCAATGTTTTTTTTTTTATACGCAAACTTCCTTTCGTTCATTCACCTCATTAATAATTCATATCGCCAGCGAAGCGGAAGGTAAGAGTCGACTACTCAACATTGTCCGAAATTTTATCAAATTCCCAATTTTGTTGCGTAAACTTCAATCCAACAAGTTTTTTAGTCCCGTTCATTTTTTTTATTATTTTACATTCGTTTAATTGTTACTATAGTTAGTAAATTGCAAAATAGAGAGGACTTACTAAGTATGTTCATGCCTGCCTTGAATAATTATAAAAAATTTTTTATAAATGAAAATCTTTGGAAAATCATTTAACTAAACCTTCCGGATTAAGGTTCAAATTTTCCTATAATTCACTTTTAAAACGATTGTGGATGCTGTAATTATAAATATTTTATTACTTAGTTTTATAATTTTTTGTGTATGTACTCTTTCTCTCTCTCTCTCTCTCTCTATCTCACTTCTACAATTATCTACATCAATCATCAAATCATCAAATTATTGGTACATAAAATAATGTATAGAGTGTTAGGTATAAGCGAGTGTCTATAAAATAGTAAAGCGACAATTCGACAGCACAGCTTTGTCATTAACAAGCTGAATAACAGCAAGAGAAAGTTTGATTTCTCCTTTGTCTTCGAAATTTATATTGCGAATTTTCATTTGTACATTCTATTGACGAGTGCCATTGTCGTCACAAAAGGTAGGAGGTGAACTCTCTTGTTTTGTTTCAAGTTTTATTAAATTTGAATTTCGTTACGGGCCGAGCTCCCCTTTCCCGAGCTAGTTTTCCCCAAGTTCATTTCCAGTTTGTAATCAATTTTGCGTGAAGTTTCGTGATTAAAAGCGTACAATACAATGACTTGACATAAGCTATTTTATTTTAAGTTTACATTTTGACAACTGGCGAGACATTTAATCAATTTGTGGTAGTTGATACAGAGGACGCATAAGAACGTAGTATTAAAATATCTTACTCCACATAGTGCTTATATTGCATTAGGGCACAAAATATTTAATTTTATTATGTCGATTATGACGTAACACTTGACTTCGATTTCACCTAAAGTCAAGTGACAATGAGGCGATATATGGTGGATCGTGTTCGCCCAGAATTCTTCAGGCTCCCACATGTAGGACTGTTGGAACTCTGCAATGCTGCTATAGCATCAGATTGACATTGAGGGTAGCCCGGCGCGTTTTCAAAAACTCTACCACCAACCAGACTCCACTACTCCCGCGGTCCGGGAATCGAACCCGGGACTTCCGCATTACAAAGCAAACGGCCAAACCAATGAACCAGTGAGGCAATCAAAATCATTAACTCTTTGCTTCGCTAAACTTATTGGAGACGGGTTATGTGTACGAAATTCTCAATTAAGAATAATACTTTTTGTAATTTATGAATCATAAAGTATTTTTGCGGTCTATTTTATCTGCGAACAAACGGTCATTTATTATCGTTCGTATAAAATAGGTCGTGATAAACTTTTAATAATTTTTTAATAAACGTAATGGTTAAATATAAATCTTATCCGCTTTTAACACTAAATTTACCGGATCCGTCATTTTGACGGAGCAACCCCAGATAAAAAATATAAATTTAATCCTTTAACAGTATTGCTAGTGAACTGTTGGTAGGTAAATAACAGGTATAGGTTGGTACCTCTCCAAGCCCCAAGGAATGAAATCCAAACTGAAAACAAAATATATGTCATAAACAAAATTTGGAATACCAAGAGGATTACTTAACAACTAATTTCTAGGAGAATTTGGTGTTATATGTTGAAATACAGAGGTTCTTTTATTTGAAACTAACGAGACAAGGACTTTCATCTGATTGTGAGTGATATGTTTGTTAATAACAAAGTGGTATTGAGATTTTTACTCTAGACATTATGCCAGCCAGGCGATATGAGATGTTAATTCTATTGACTAATAATAGTAATATAAGATAACTGAAGCGCTCTTCTTATATCACAGAAGATAGGTTTCGCTATTAAAATTCATATCAATTTTATTCTATACTGTTATAATCGTTTGAGTGAACATTTAAAAAAAACTTCTCAGATTCTAAAGTAATACAACGATATAATCTGAAAATTTACCTATACATTTTCGGTTGCTTAAGCGGTAATTTGAAATCTGATCGAAACGCGACCGTATTACTACTTAACCAAAGGTACGATTTGGCTTGACAGCGAATAATGTTAGATTAAAGCAACGCAATCTAACCTAATAAGTGTTAACGGGCTTAACTTTGTGCTCGGCGTAAGTAAACGATTTGGATAAATTGAATCGGCCAAGTTATCGGGAACTGTTATTATGGATATTTGGAGATATAACTTTTTGTAACATATTGACGAATTACAAAATATAACGTTGCAACTTTCATTAGTTATGAACATATTTTTTTGTAGTTTTTTTATGTAATTTACTGATGGGTGCTGTAAATGGAAAAATATTCTGAGTGAGCATTTCGTCACCATCGACCTCATTGCACCCGATGTTGAGTTGTCATTTGAAATTGAGGTGAAGAATTATCTCTTCGTATAAAATTCAAGTTCCTGATTGACTGGCCTATATATCAACGCACAGCTTAAACCACCGGTCCTAGAGACATGAAATTTGGAAGGTATGTTGTTCATAATGCGTAGGTAGGAATGGGTTTAAAATTCGACTCCTAAGAAAGGAAGGGGGGAGGGGGACTAATATCGATAAAACTATGCGAATCCAAGTCCATTTTGAAAATTATCATTCATTCAAAATTTAACATTAAAAAAATATGACACGCAGAGAAGCCGGCGGAAGTCGACTAGTTAGTAAGATTTTCTAAGCGTTAAATTAAAACTTTTTTTTTATTATAACACTTCGTCGTACGCATATTTAAGTAAGACTTATGTTTGCAGGCACGGAATTGTCATGAATTTTTAATTATCATATACGTTTATCAGAAATCAGATAAAAAATCAGTTTAAAGTATTAAAAAAAAA
>DWQX01003122.1:0-19001 GCA_018245475.1 Pharmacophagus antenor
AATATTGCCACTACACAAGATAAGACGTAAAATAAATATATGTAGAAGAAAAAGTTAGTTGTTAACTTAAAGTTAAATAATGAATATATTGTAAGATAGATAACGCATAATTAAGATAATGACCAATTAAAGAGAAACCCGCTAAAGGAACATAAAATGTGGTCTTACTTATAACTTAAGGTATATTCCTTAAAATGCCTTGCATTGTATGTAATTACTATTATACTGCGAATTTAGAGAACACTCTGTTAATTTTATTGACACCACTAAAAGAAGCTAAAACGCCATCCATCTTCACAATCCTATTAAGTTGTAATCTACTAAATTGGCAGCAATTTCTGTGGCCGTATAAAAATGTTATGAGAGAAGCGGACCGTAAACACAAAAGAGATCGTGACAGCTGTGCATAGTTCATTGGAAGCTGTAACAAGCCGGTATGACGCAATCATAAGGTGCTTCGAAGCCGGTGTTCACTGAGACGTTATAATAATAATTACTTTTCGGCCGGCAAGGGGCAAGAGACGGCTTAATCAACAAGGTTAAGTCAGAGTGCATAGCGACAAATTGACTTCATTGAGCGCGGTGATATCACTGCATAACAAATGAACGTGATTTTTTTGCTTCAATTTAATCACTACGTAAGCGAACAACTGAAGGAAGCGATTGGGTCAATTACACAATCGATATATTTAACAAAGACGCGACTGGACTAAACTAGAGCAGTTATTTATTATTATTTTTTTTATAATTTTACGCAACTAGATAAATAGAACGTATAAGTTATGATAATAAATACGCTGTTATACATAACAATGAGACGCAATATTGTATGACTTTAACTCGAGTTTATAATTATCATAAACAATATCACTTTGACATTTTGTGTTTGCCCAATTATCATATCGTATACAGTGCCCATCAATACAATACAACACACTGTTAGCTCAAAACACAATTGCAAATAATGCCTACTATTACAATATTTTTTTAAGTAAAACGTGAGTTAATCATTCAAACCTATTTAAATAATCAGGCCACGATTTACATTATCATCGCTTCTAAGTTCTTTCTTCGCCTCTTGATCAGTGTCACAAAAAAAAAAGTGATTAAATACAATAGAAACGTAAACGGACACAATAAAGAGCAAAAACCAATACAAATATACCCAATCCGTATTCATCAATGTAACAAAGTAAAAGTGCATGAGCACGAAGTTCTTTCGCCCTCTACTCCGTGGTATCCCAATACATTTCATTGGGGTGAACATCAATAAACAACTAGCTCTATTACATCTTTACAGCACAGCAAAGATTACAAAAAAAAAATTAATTACTGAAGCAACTGGCTCGTCATTTTCAACTCGTTCAGTATAAAAGCGTCAAACAATCGAGCGGAGTGTATTTCCGCTTCGGGTATAATTAAGTTCTTTGTTTCTGTTTTCGCTCGCCGCGCCTGCAATACGCAGTAAGGTGAATACTTTTTATTATTAAATACTTTCCTGTTTTTGTCTTTATTTTTAATAAATTACAGCTACATTGTTTATTTCTAAATTCACCCCAATCTTTTTCTTCAATCATTATAACAATACGATATTCATTATTACTCCTTCTAATATAAATAGACGTAAATCAAAAACTTTTCAATCCGTCATCAGAAAAATTTAATATTGTTCCTTATATTATTATAATAAATATTTTAATTTTTATAATAGAAAGCGATTCTGTTCGCATAGAATCACTTCCTCATCTATTTTTGTAACACGTCGCTTCATGTTCCTTTCTCCATTACCTACATATTGGACTGTATCGTAAATAAAGGGGAATACTAATATCGGAAGCCATTGTATTATTCCATTTCTATTTCAGAACTTTACTCTCTGTTATCAGATTTCCTAAAGAGCGCCTTGCTTTAAACCAGCCATTCACCGAACACAAGCCTATCAGATTGCCTGCGGTTACTCGACATATTACATTTGCTTAAAAGCAATATCGTAATATGTTTATATAAGTAAAACCATTGCGTAGAGATTGTAAGCCTAAATGTACTTTTTCTCCTATCTTCGATCGAGAAAAAGGATAAGACTGTTTAACCTCAATGCGATGCCTAATAAGTTAATGTTTGTTTAGGGAAAACATTTCATTCTTCAACGAGCAGAGTTGGATAACGGCATTGATTCTCTCTTTTTGTGAAAAGTCATATCTTTTTTGCCACATTGCCTTTCGACTCATAAAAATATAGGATGATAACCTTTGTTGGCTACCAGTAAATTCTTGTAAAATATTGTATAAAATGTTTTGATTTTTTTTCCGTCAGCATTTCTATATATACTTCCATCTTAAACTGCAACGTCCACTTCTGGTTTCATATACCACGTCGACGTAAAAAATGGATTTCCAATTCTAGAAATATTCCCGTTCCCGACTAAAATGTATTGTATAGGTATGGTATCCTGGAAAACTGTAATCCGACAGTAGTGTAGTTCATTTCATAAATATTTTGGAAATAGACACTAGAAATATTTTTTCTTTCTAATATTTTTAAGAAAGATTTTTTACTTATTGTAATACCCGAAATGGGAGGAAAGAATAAAAAAAATCAACTATAGTAAAATGAAAAATATTTATAAGTCCGAGTAATAGTACCTAAAAACTGAGAACAGATCGGAATGTGGGATTTTAGATTCAAGATATAATATAATAGAAGTGGAAGAGACATTAGTATTTCCAGTACGTGCATTACCTAACACGGCTGTCGGCGAAAGCGTAACGAGAGTACCCTTTTCAATACCGAGCGACGTCCCGGAGGGCCGGGGATAACGTGAAACGTGATGTGATACATAAACAATGGCCGTACTAAAATTACCGCGAGCCATTATTGTTTGCGCCGATACACCTGTCATAGCGCTCCTTACACTTTTTGAAATCAAATAACAGATAGCTTCTAAGCCATCTCGACGGCTTTTAATTTCATGATGTTTTTCTGAACACTATTTTAATACTACTTAGTGATTTTAATTACAAATCTGAACCTATCCGAAAGAAGATAATTTTTTTCGACTAGCCCTAGTATATCAGGCATCCCTGAAATCATACGACTATTTGGGTCGGTGTTATTTTTAATACGTAATATGTATCACTTTATTATCGTAATAATATTCAATTATATACTACACACATTCGACAGTCGTTTTTAATTGTAATCTGACGATAAATACGTATTGATGAAAATAGAAATGTTTCTCGTACTGTGCGTAAATGTGTACCGAGACAGATTTAATTTTTAACAACAATTTTCGTAACTTCGAGAACTCGGATTCCGTGTTATTCGAGAGTTGTCGCAATTTTTAACATCATAGTCAATTAACCTTACGTTTCACGTGATGTTAATTGAAAATGAGGCTGTAGATGATGAATAGTGCCCACACATAATGCAATGCTATTGCAGGGGGCAGAAAATGATAGCTAGCCAGGCAAGTTTTAGAAACCAAACCTCCATCTAATTTCCATTACACATGTGGTCCAGGAAACTGAAACCACCGTAACGTAAGCGATTAACTAATATGCCATAGTGAGATGGCTAAAAATGTTTTATATTTCCGTTATTTCATGCGTTGAAATACAAAGAATACTCCACCAAATACCTTATAGTTTAAACACGAACACATGTACTTTGAACTGTAGTAATACTATGACTCCTTTAAAATACTCGTCAGATACAAATATTATACAACTGAAAACTTCATATTGACAATCTTATCTACAGGCATTAGAAACAATCGATGATACACCATCTGTGGAAAACACTAAGAACATAATAATCTTACATTATTCTCGAACACTATTGCAATTGTCATAACGCGAGCAATCGTGGGACAACTGGGGCGAAAGAGAGCTATTTTCAGCTCGCAGCACTTCGCGGAGGGTGGAGAGAAATTAAAAGCGCCCCATTGCACCAACTTTTCCATTTTCTTAATAAATTTAATTTCGCTAAAACATATTTTTGTTCAGTTCTTACGGCGTAGTCTGAATACTCAATTTATTGTTGGTTTAATATAGATAGATGGACTGATGTAACTTTATCATACAACAGCGAAAAATATACATACAACAGTTAGTTAAAATCATATAGAACAATTTTATCTAACTTTTTGCATCCTTCTAACGCCAAACAATCAATAAATAATAATTTAGAGAAAAACACTTTATTCCTAATCTTATTTGAAGAATTATTAACATTATGATATATAGCAAAGTAAATATTAACATCGATAATCATATTATCATTAATTCTCGTTAATTTGTATATCAACACACACTGGTTTAATTAATATTGTTTATTGATTACCGCCGATAACGGTGTGAGCAAACAAAGCTCTAATTAGTAAAACCATTATAAAGTCGTTTGTATATTTCGTTAAAGCGATATAAACCAATGCATGTGAGTTAAAGCACGTCGACGAGGCTAAATTATAAAAAGATCCCTGCAAAAAAAAACCTTATTATATAGGCTGTGGGCTAACATTGGAATTCAATTGACACATGATGTTAAGTGACAATGAAGACGTAGTAAATTGCGAAGCGTGCTCGCACAGAATACTAAAGGCGCTCACACGTATCACTGCCGGAACACAGCAATGCTGTTATGACGGCAGATTGAGAATGGTAGCTACCTAGGCAGGTGCGTAAAACTTTACCACCATCTAAACTATTCATATTTCACATTATAAACAGGGAATCGAAACCAGGACCTACATGTTACAAAACAAATGGTAAACCACTGTGCCATGGAGGGCATTCAATAAATTAAGCTCGACGTAATTATAAAATATAAGAAGATAAGCAAATTGGTCATTGGAAATCATATATGTAGAATTCATATAAATTTTATCAAGAATTATACGGAGATATTTATATTTCAAATACACCTTCAAAACCGAAGACAATGTCAAAGGACAATAAATTTGTTAAGTTATCAATCACTATTATTTGAAATGTCATTTAAATTAACACCTAAATTATTATACATAAACATATGATATAAAGACAAAGGTAATTTAAACTTCTTTTGGTAAAGTAATTAAGATGTCTTACGTATATATATTTTTAAGAGCTTTGTGACACTACGCCTCGACAGATTTAATTATAAGGTGCACTTTACCATCGTCCGATGTTTTATACCTCATCGTCTGTATACCAGCTATGTTTAGACATTCTTCTTTCTATTATTAAAACTTTATTGGAATATATAATAGACACGTAGCACGTGGCTCGTCTAAATTATGCATTTCTTTTAAATAATATGTGGGCTTTATTTTAAAACATAATGTAGTGACATTCATGAGTTTAAAGACAAAGCAATGACAGCACTGACATTTTAACAGTTACAAATTTTCTAAGGAATAAATGTTAAACGAAGGTGACATACATCATTTAAATTTCAACACTTTCTTTGGCCCGTACAAAATCTATAATAAAAGTCACAAACGCTCAATAATTTATTTCTCCCTATAATAAAATCTCAACTGAATTTATAGAAAAAAATGAGAGTGAATGGCTCTTAGGAACAAAGTATACCCTTTGTATTTATTATGAAACAGTAATATATCATCAAAAGATATAATATTTGTTAAAAAGTTTAGTGAGCATAAAATATAATCGATGCTACATCATTCATCACACAGTGGGCAATAAATGCGCGAATGCGTAATCTACCCCTACAAAGATATCCCATTGTTCCACTTAATAAATTATAAGTGTACGTAAATACATAAAAGTAATGAATATAATCAGTAATAGATCTACAAAACTTTATCGTTTATAATTCGTAATAATGTTAAAACCTTTTTATAGGTTTTATCTTTGAATATTTTTTTGATTTAAAAGCAAACGCTAGCTAGCGGCACTTTTCCTTTTTTTCGAGGGAAAATCTTATATTGAATACACTATCGTTATTAATTATAGTGTAGTTATGCCGGCCTCTTCACGACTAAAATCCCAGTTTCCCCCTTAAAGCCATAAATCGTCATCACGTGAACGCTTCCCCCCACTACCGTAGTAGTGACAGCGTTGACTTTTCTAGGCACCATTCTTGTAAGTGGAAAATTCGGGCTACGAAATCCAAGTTTTGTTAAAAGTTCACACCTTACATACGACGAATTCCAATCTCCTCTAGCCTTGTTTATAAGGGAGCGAAAACTATTCCTTAATATAACACTTATACTATATCTAATACGGAAAGAACTGAGCAACCGTGAAATACACTCCGCTTAATTGTTTGCTAGCATTGCGTTGAAGCATTCAGTAATACGCGGGTCTATCGCTCCATTAACACTTAATAACTTTTCTAGATGAACAAACGCAGAAACTGTCTAAATTCAGGGGAGGATATAGCTTTAATATAACCAGTAGTAACATTTTATACCTTTTCATGTACTAAAATAAAAAAGACTCATCGCATATCCTTTTGTAATTGGCATAGTTTTGATAACCCGTTTTAAATCCGTATAATTTATAGTATCGATCCCAAATTCATTCAAACTATATAATAACAATAAATCAATTTTGTTAAAGTTCATTCAAAGTATTAGTTTGTACTATAAATTACATCTAATGGTTTCATATCTGTTTGAATAATCAGCTCTGAATTTATGATTCAAAGTTTTGCGAACTATGAAAGTAGTTTCGTTTGAATACGTTTTCTTTCTAACTTTAAGTAAGTAATAGCTATTTAGCAAAAAAATATAACACAAAATAATAATCTTCAACCAAATGTATACAATGTAGTAGTATATTTTTTTTAATATGAATTTGACGAACCTAACAATTATATCCGGATAAAATGTGTGAAATGTAAAATCTGGAATAAAATTTTCATCCACTCGTAACTTGCTTTGTTGAATCAGCTGTCACCGAGCAAAAAACTGAATGGTTAAGATTTTAAAGAATTTGCTTTTATCCCGATTCGCAAAGAATCTTCACCATTCTCAGATTTCGGATATATTTAAAATATGTGATTGTCTTCGATCAGTAATGATTTGAGAGCTATTACAGCTACAACGTATTGCTATTCGTATTCAGGACTAGCAAAGTTAAAGTTCGGCTCAAGGAAACATGGCGAATCTCAAACTGTTTATAAGTCCCCTCCAAGGATCGGTGAAGGCCTATGGCTCCCGTCGGACGTGAAGATGGGTTCGAGATTTGAACACTTTAGGATGCGACGCGAACAGTAGGTGGCGAGAAAGTGGAATAGAGCTTAACGAGGTATATGACATTAATGCTATATTAACTTTATAAAACTAAAAGTGTAATCAGAGTTAATGTTTTTAAATTCTTACAAATGTAACGACACTTACAATATTTATTTTGTATAAATATCACTTTCAAATTATAAGTTATTTAAATTAAAAAGACTTCTTGGTACTCGGTTAAAGACCAACTGCTCGAAAATAGATTAAAGCAAATTTTTTATTGAACACATTGCTATTTAAAAGAAAATAAAGTTTGTTTTAACAGTTCAACTTACATTTAGTAGATAGGTTAATTGTAGACATTTATTTTTTATAGCGAAAATCGATGTCGTATATTCTGGAACTGGTCCCGCTTTTACAATACAGCTAATCGAAAGTAAAGATTTCGCTGGTGTGGCACATTCCATCGTATAAGGCGAAATCGCGACTATTTGTAATCCAGCGATATTACCCAGTTAAAAGTCAATTTATCGTAAAATATTCCGACTTAACCTCTAAATTGAATTGTCTCTAGCTCCGCTCGTAAAATATTGTTACAGTAAAATATTTATTCTTATTCAACATCCTTATCTAACTAATATCATAGGTGATTTTACCTTATTACTGCTTATCGCTATAACTTAAAGTTTATGTACTGTTTTTCCGGTTTCATATTGGTTCATGAACAAACAAATTATTTTCTACTGCAATATATTATATATATTTGAAATAGCAACATTTTTAAAAAATTATCAAAGGATACATAAAACCTGGACACCAGATTCAAATTGGCGATTGCTCAAATTTATTCTAATCTTTTGTTTATGTATTATCTAAAAGGGAATGGTTAATACAAACATATTACTACCGTGAACATTTTTGAACGTTATAAAAGAAATTAATTTGAAAGGTTAACATATTCCCCAAGTTCAAATTTATACCCACATCAATTTTTATCGCGAGTGGCGGGCATTCCATAATAGAATTTCACAATGAAAATTAATCGACAACAATAACCCGCCCTGAAGGGAGAAACGGAAATGTGAAGCCATACGGTAAAACTGTTTATGGAAAAGTCCATTTCCTTGTTACGGATAATAACTGGATATCAATAGTTCTGGATTAGATTCCTAGTTGTAGTAGGTATATACAACTTAATTTGATAGTGTCGGAATATGATTATTTTTTAAAAGCAAGATGGGGAATGTAGCCAGCGGCTTATATAACGGTAAGATTAAAAAAAGAAGATATAAGAGGTAAAAGAGAAAAAATGGAAGAGTGGGCGGGCTATTACTTTGTGACATTATCCGCATAATTTTAGCTTTACTTCAAAATGTTAGGTTTCTAACATGACTTAATGTTTTGATGCGATGAACTAATTCGTGGACAATGTTAACATCCCTGGTGGTTGTCAGGTGCAGGCATACTTAACACCAGTTAACCGTCCCTTTAGTTTTAAGCGCTTAGTTTCGTAACAACGTTAACGCGCAACCTAATAATTGGAAAACAATAACAAAACGAATTTAATTGGCAATATACGTTAATTATGTTTAATTCATTGGCGGTAAGTGCCAATCGTTGCGCGGCGGACGCCAATCGTCACGCAATGGTAGCCTAATTATTTACACTCGGGTCGAGGTCAATTACGACAAATAAGCATCATCTGTGGAGCGTAGCGGAGTATTGATTACAGTTAGATAGTAACAGTAATTTGGCTCCTTGTCGCGATATCCAAATAAATCTTACTTTAACACTATACATTAGATTATTAATACACAATAAGGCAAACTTATACATGAAATAAATTACACAAATATTATTGAACTTTTCAACAGATACGAAATCGTTTCGTATCTGAGCAATTGAAAGATCTTTTGATATCATTTTATTATTTTATATATTGCAGTTTAATGCATTAAGCATCGCGTAAATACTAATTTTCAATTTATATCTATAGGATGACTAAAAATTAAAAAAATAACTTTCTATTTGCTTACATTAAAGGTACACCTAGGAACGTTACACAGCAACATTAAAATTTATATTCAAAGTCATCTCCACATCGCCGGCAGTTCTGATTTCGTGCGTACATCAGCCGCGAGTATGGATGCTATGAGAAATAAACTCAAATTTGAAAACTCAGCATTATCAAAAATGTGTTTACGTATAAAAAAACACCATTCAAAGATTGACAATGCAAACGCAGATAAAAAAAATAAACGATGACTAAAAACTTAAAATCAACATGTCAACTACAGTAAACCTAAAACGTTAAAGTGGGGGTGAAAATTTCATAACAAATTTTAATTTAAGTGTCGGAATGTTTGCCAAATGGCTCAGCACACGCGTCACGCCCAATGAAACATGCGAATGAACGCGGTTTGTAAAACACAAAGCAATATGCATACTTTTATCAACCATTTTTTACACTCAAACCTTTTTTTATATACATAGAAACAACGTCGATCTATATCAAGTGACTCCCAGTTTCTAATCAGACAGCGTTTCTTTGACCTGTAAGTCCTGAACTTTAGTGGTATGTTCTTTGCCATGTGTAAGTGTCCAGTATGAAAGTGTTTTTCGAAATTCTACATTTAAGGGGGGAGGGGGAATCAAATTTTAATGGAACCCATTATTCTCCGAAATGGCAGACTAAGAATTTGGTAGACATATTCAATGGCGTTCCTACAGGGCAAGCCGAAACCCTTAATACACTTCAACGTACTAAAAAATATTAATTTATGTATTTTTTCATCCCTATTTTATCTTCATTCTAGTTTTAAGTAACAGTTACAAATATTATATATTAATTTTAGTTTACATAAGTTCTTTCCTACAGTAAGCCGGGCTTTTCGGCATGTAAAGAGGTATCGCTACTGCACATACTAGACGGGGATTATTCTTAATTTTAAATTAAAGAACTCCTGGAAGAAGCGCGCGGGTGACGGCTAGTTTCTAATTGACTTAAAGACATTTTGTCAGCGGTAAGGGCGTGGAGGAATTGTAATTAATACGTACCGGTTCAGAACACGTTTAAGAGATTCCGTTCAGCTGCATATACACCCTACATTTAAATAGCCCTATTTTTAACGTACACGTCCAAAAATAAGCATACTATACTTTCTTAACCCTCAACAGTCCGGCAAGTTCGGCAAATTTAATTCCTGTCCAAGTTCCATACTATTGTTTGTACGGAGAGATTGCACAGAAATTACATATGCGTAAAATACGCGGCATTAGTTATAGTAACTTAACATACCCATAGGGCGGCATTGATCCGTTAGGCGTTAACACACGTTAAACGGAAAAGCAAATTAACAATGTCATTATGACTATCATCGATTGCACTGATCTAATCGCCCAGCTTGAACGGATTGTCCAGCAGTGGAACTTATGCACACTACATGGCGATGAGCTCATGGCGATGTAAACGAAACGGATGCAATGCAAATACACAAGGAATATAAACGTATTTGTAGCAGGTCTTCATTGCCATAGACTAAGTAAGTATCACGGCAACTTATTTACCTTTAATTAACATTACTGTGTTCCGGTATTAGAGCTCTAATTAAATTTCTGGTGTGACGAGATTTAACGTCTTATAGCGTCTTACATCATAAGGCACGAAGGACAACGTAGTGCTGCGCTAAAACCCTGTCTCGGCAGACGCATCACTGACAAAATGAAAGTTCCCGTATGGGCTATGATGAACTAACCCTTGATCTCAATTTCACTTACTACATTAACAATTTGACTTCCGGTGACACCGTAGTGGTGTAATTAAAATTGAAAATTGACAGGTGAACCAAGTTTGTGGTGTCTTTAATGCCAAAACTATTAAAAATGTCGTTTTGTTTCTTTCGCTTTTGTTTAAATATTTTTACTATTATACTTAGAACTTAATATTCCATGTGATTTTCAAAAAAATATATAATTTTATGGCAATTCCGCCGGCGCCGAAACTAAAAATAAATCTGAATTAAGCGGAAGTCGATATTAAGTGAGTGTGAAACCGCAGATGGTGAAAAGTGCTAGCCCAAATAATTTCGTCTTACAAATGCATAGCGCCAGATTGACATTGATAGTGATAATAGCTAAACAGGCGGGTTATAAAAAAACGTTAACACCACTCAAACTTCACTACTCATGTGGCCTGAGAATCGGACCCGGGACGTCTGTGTTACGAAGTAAGAGATAAACCACTACGCCATGAAAGCAGTTATAAATGGTTGCACGTCCTCCTATACATCTCGTCGCTTATATGAACAAAACAAATCATCCATATATGTTTCCCACGGTATAAAACATTCAGACAGTTTTACATTTATGCCAAAAGTTTAATTTTTAAACGCCATCATCGATCAACGAAATTATATATCATTTTTATAATACAAATCACTTCTAACAATAAGATTTTTGTGATAAACAAACAACTGTACCAAACATTCGGTGTGGATGCGAAACAGGGAAAAACAAAATAAGGACTTTTAACATATCTCCCGGGAACAAAGGATCGCTTGAAAGCGGGCCAAGACGGGCGTAAACTGAGGCACGGCAGTAAAATACGCAAAAGTTGTCTTCTTGTTAATGTCAGTGTACCCCATAAAGTTTCATAAAAGCGAAGCGACGCGAGGTGTCCCCGAATGATATGTTTATCGGCGTCAGGTAGTACGGTATTCATGTGACGCCCGCGTTTTATTTCACCGTCTCACGCGAACAAATTTAACTGTTGGTGCTTCTATAATACATTCCTAGTAAATGACGATCGCTGTCGTTATACGTGATGACAGTGATCAAAAGATACTTTATTTGTCGGTTATGTGCTAACACTTGACCCCGATTTCACCTGATGTTAAATGACAATGAGGCCGTAGATGAAGAAGCGTGTTCGCCATGAATACTTTTGGCTCCCACATATACCATTGCCGGAACACAACAATGCTGTTATGGTGGCAGATTAACATTGAGGGTGGTAACTAGTCAAACGGATTCAAAAAACCCTGCCACCATCCGGATACCACTACTCTTACGGCCCAAGAATCTAACCTCTGCGTTACAAGGCAAACGGGTAAACTACTGCGCAACAGTGGACGTCAAGATTTTATTTAATTCCGACAGCACTTCGAACGGTATCTAAAAATCAGTGATTTACCTATTACGGTACTTTACCAGTTACGGCTTTTATACCAATGATGTAAACACACCAGCACCAACATCTTCATTGGGGATGACGGACGGATGGACGAAGCAATTTTATTTTAGAATTTATTATTGTGTTTTATTTTTAGCTAGTTCAGTAAATTTCTTTTATTGTGAGTATTCTACTTCGTCTCAAATAAGCACCATCAAAATATTTATACATATAAAATTCAAAAACCCGACTGATTTATATATTAACACACAGCCTAAACCGCTGGTCCTAGGGACATGAACTTTAGAAAGTTGTGTTCTTTGTGATGTATAAATAAACACTAAGAAACGGTTTTTTTTTTATTGTACTTACAAAAGTGGGAAAAAAGCATTCAAATTTCATTGCAACTAATAAACTTTGCAATTATAAAAAAAGAGAACAAGTGAAGGCTAGACCGGTTATAACTACGAAAACAATTCATCAATTTTATTATTAGCTCTTACAACTTTTTTTTTATTCAATCTGTAGTGCAACAGGATCGTCAGGAATAAACGTAAAATATTTCCAAATATTTATGTTATAGCCCTCCTATGCCTTTGTTTAATATTTACAGAGATAAAATGGAACCGAAGCAGTTATGCGAACTCACGGCGTGGTATCGATAAAAGGCTTACGAGCTTTTAATAGAGCTTTGCAGCGAAACGGGCTAAAGAAATTAAAATTCCCCGTTTCCCGCACATTTATATACCGTTTCATGTTATAACCGAATTTAAAATCGATAAAGAAAACTTGTCGTACTGGAAAATTAAATTATAACGCTAAATGACAACAAAAAGAAAATTACCAAAAACATTTTTTACGAAAAAAAGCGCTCGGTAAACACGACAAGTAATATTTGTTGAACGTTTTTGTAAAAAAAAATGCTATATACGTATCGCCCTTCTACCTCACTCTCCCCTCTACCCCTTTCAGGTGGCAGTAAACGAGCCCCTGGCGACTAGAAACACAGAAGTATATTTCGACTCCTTTTAATCCGGACGGACACAATAGTAATTTTTGGCACACTATAGTACAACAAAAAGTTTTACGCAACTAGCCATCACCGACCCGCTTCTCTGGACGTGCTACTTTGTTTTATTCATCATTAAACTTAATTCCTCTCCACTGTGTGTACCAATTGTCGAGGCGATGGACTCGGAGAATAACGCGTCATTGAAATTTGAAACCTGTGGGAACGGTAGGATTTTTTTCAAAAAACATATTTTTCACGTCACAAAGAACAAGCTCTCTGAATCCACGTCTCCACGTCTGTAGGACCAGCCATTTAAGCTGTGCGTTGATATACAGGTCGGTCAGTGAATCAGAGCTTTGAATTTTATATATAGATTGAAATTATTATCAATTGATATTTTATTCAGGCTTTTTAACGATTTAAATCAAATATCTGACGACTTATAATGGTTATTGGAGTGATTGGTGCCGACGACGATTATAGTTGTTTTTATTGCTTCACATTAAAAGACAATTTGATTCGGTTCATTGAATATAAATTGATACGTATATAATCGCGACAAACAAGTGTTACACATTCATACAAACCAACTAACATTATGACAGTTGATTTAATAAAGGTTTGTTAGATTTGCCTTTGTTTACGCACATTAATGCATTGTAATATAGGCACATTATAGAAATGTAGGTACAGTATACATCCTACTTCAAAGTAATTACAATAATGTATGGGTATATTTATTACATTTCTAATATATTGCTTTGTTCTTCATCTCTGTAGTCAGGCTTGAGAAATAGAGCAATGTACACTATCCTATCTTTATTTTCTTTACCCTGTCACCCCGGTACGCCTGAGATAAAGTATGCCCGATGTGGTCACTATTTGAACATCGAAATTTAGAGTGTAACAAAATAATTAGAAATATTTGAAAACATGCAATGTTGCCAGATACTGTAATAACAAAAATTTACATATGAACAAGGTGATATAAAAGTATATATGTTTTTAACGTATATGTACGCCCTTCTTATTCACTTACCCAGAGCGTATATATACGCCATCCGAAGCAAGTGTTAATACTACAATATTTATTGTATGAAAATTGAGCGTTTTTATAAACTTAAGCTGAAACTGTAATATAGCTATGAACAGGTGTATAGTTAATACTAAATATCCGGCAACAGTGGTGACGCGGGACATGTTGATGCTTAGAAGAAACGCCATGTCTTTTACTCTACCCAACAAGAAAATGATACAATATGATAGATGCATATAGCTTGTGAGTCTAGGTTACCGTTAGGTAAATCATCAGGCGTGCCATCGGGTACTGGCCCCCGCCAAAAAATAAATAAAAGACCCTGGATGCCGATACACTAGAACCAATCATACGTCGGCTGATAAATGTGAGTGAATAATTTAACCTACCAAAAAAAAAAAAACTATCAGATATTCTACCGTCGATGTACAATATATTGTAAAGTGGGTGGTGTAAAACGGGGCAGCATCATTGCCATAAAGTAAGTTAAACTGTACTACAACTGCTAGCCCCAGCTATTACGGCAATTACCCTCCTTTGAAAGGGCCCACAAGCTGGCTTGATAAATAGTTTAATAACAGTGATAAAGACGGTAAAAAATGCGGAAGATCATACCGTGTTCAATAAGACATTAGTGTAGTGGGTAACCTTTGTACAAACTTATGGACTCGATAGGACAGAATAATGCCTTCCAAAATATTTGACATGTATTGAATTAGTGAATTAAATATTATAAGAGATATATAAATTGCGCTTATTACGAGGAAAAAAAATTGTTTACAATTCAATAAAGGTATAGAGCACGATAAATAACACCGCAAAGGATTTGTTTTATAGAACGATCAAGTAGAATATTAATAAAACTGTATAGATTTTTCTAAAATTAGTGCATGACCCAAAATCGATACCGTGTGGAGAGGCCAGGCTGAGCATAAGTTTGACCGCTGTTTGTATTGATAATTCGCTCATGACAATCGCACCGAACGTCTGCCCATGAAATACAATTTTCACGCTCTATCTAAGTCATCAAAAAATATTTAATTCTAAGACTAAACTTTTACTATAAAACATATTCTATCCTAATATTTATATTTGTATCGTAGCCCAAATCGCTTATGTAATTCTTAATTTGTTGATATAGAAAAACATAGCGACGGAAAAACTTAAGCAAAATTGTGCTTCGAAAAGTTGAATAAGTAAAGTTAATTATTTAACTGTGAGAAGTTTTTATTTTCATAAACGTAAAATTACTTTGAGATCGAACAAAAGGAGAGATTGTCAGATTTTTTTACAATCTAATTCTACCCACAATAAGATGCATCACAGCACCAAAACCCAATTGTATCTGCCTAATAAATACAAACAATTAACACTTTAGAAATATCAGTGATTCCGTGTTTTATGAAATCCCTAACGGCTATCAAAAAGTTATTTAGTTAGTTAAATTCAGCTCAAAAAGTCGAGCGATATCTAATATAGTACATTAACAAAGATTGCAAAGTCGGGGACCACCAAGCTTGAGCATATAAGATACATTAATTCTATGAACACATACCCGCAACCTTATTTCATGGATAATAATTTCAATAATTAGCACTTTCTCCTAAACCAAGCTCAAAATTTTATAAAACACTGATTAACTGTTAAAGAAATTTAATAATGGGACTAAATAAAATGTTATACATGCGTAATTTTTGTACTTCATTGAACATAATCATTGTATCTAATAACCTTATTGTTTTATGACTGGTTAGGTCTTATTTATCAATCGTACGCAATTACAATTTTCTTGGTTTATCTGTTATAAATTTAACTTTAACTTTAATAAAAATAATGTTGTAAAAGAATCACATATAAACGCATCGGAGATGTTCATTTCTTTATACAATTAATATATACTGTATACATTGACAGAAAATTTTAAATTTTTCAATCATAATATTATACCGCGATACCAGATAGTATTAACGTAATCCAATAATGAGCGAGTTTACTTGAGATCATTCAGCTAGATGAGCGGTAAATGTTTGTCCGCTACCCACGCATGAGACGATTCTTATACAAGTGTATCATCCGAAATCATAAACAATTTCTTAGTACTTACAATTGTAATCTCTTTAAATTTGACTTTCATATTTGTATCCCATTAGTCATTTCTAATAAAAAAATAACTTAATCACAATGACAAAATAATTTATAGATCACAATTCTATTACAATGACGATGGACGCACTAAAATAAAATTTACAAAGGACGTACTTGTACTCTTACCTACCAAAGATCCTTTGCCATTACGGTTTTATATTCGCTCTCCGGCAACATAACAAAAAATTATATGCACCTTTTACTGTTTTTATTTAAGTATCAGTTTACACTTTGTTTCAACGAAATTAAATACCTAATTAACCCATTTAAGCACCAACACTGGTTTTCTTGTCATTGGGATATGACTACATACAAATTGAATACGTCCCCTAAGTAATAATTTTTTCCTCAACAGGTTTTACGGCACGAATTTGACGAGATGAACATCGTGTTTTATTCGATAAGCGATATTTTATGTGCAAATATAACTTAGGACTTATTTAAACGAAACTTTACAAGAGGTTAAAGTTATTACGATTATATTAACGATGTTAATAATTAACAATTGATGCACGTTGACATTTCCCCATATTTTAAATTGTTAGTTAGCTAAAGATGGTGGTCACCGATCACCACCTTGGCGTTCACCTATTAAATATTTATCTCGCAGAAAAAAAAATATAAGCCATTATAAAGTTTAATTATTTCTTATGTGATTTTCCATCTGTAGTAAAAAACCTCTTTAGTAAAATCGTTAACATAATAAACTAACACTGTTGTTTATAAGCAGACAAACAACCACTAAACCCGGAGCTAACTCTATTTGCATTTTGTAGTTAGTACCAACTTTAGCCACAACTAAAATCAGTTTGGTGCGACTTCGTTAGTTGTGTAGCAGACGCTATTTGCATTGAAAACTTAATATTTGGCAGTGAGAGCCATTTATCAATTGTAAACCAGCCTATGTTAGCCCACGGTGAGTATTAAATTCACTTCATCTCGTTTTGGAAAACTATAAGCGTCGTTTTATTTTTTTTACATTAGGAAAGTTTTCGTCAGATAGAATATGTAAAAACAAAGCCACTGTTTCGTGAGAAAAGGAATAAATTTTTTATTTGTTGCAAATTATGTAACACAATTTAAGGAAATAAAAGAGTGTTGTGTTACAAAGTATGATACACAATGTAAATTGAAGTAAAATTACATAATAATTTTTTGTGAATATTGCGATAACGTAGCTACAATTATAAAGTTCTACCGCATGTTAAGGTGTAATTTCACCGGCCGCTGGAGCTCCCGAGCGACGACAAGTCGTTTGCGTGCATACGAGTGAGTAAAACGTTTTTCCAATACGCAACGGATGCCAGATTCCCGAGAGAATTCAATTTTTAGTCGTTAGAGATAACTGGCAATTGGCCTTTCAATAACATAATATACAACGATGTATCATGGATGTTTAAATATATTTCAGTATACCTACTACACTCGTAATTTCCAATACTCCGACAAAGTGATGTATGCGATCGGTAAGGGCAAAGGGATATATTCGCATTTATAATACATCTCGCACGTTCTTAAAACGAAAATAGTAAGAAAATCCTAAATTGAAATTGAGGGCGGGGGGTACATAAAAACATGTAAAAAATAATTCAAATTTATTTTAAGAACATGTCTTGCGTTAAAACAGTAATAGAAAGGTGTTGTTAAAGAACAAAAAACAACAAAACAAAAGAAATTTAAGAAACGATGGTGAACAGGAATACGTGGAAAGTGCTGACAAGAGCAAAGCTCATAGATTGTTTTGGGTCATCGCAGCTAATATGAAAATTGTTGCAAAATTGTATAATGAATAAACCCCAGTTCATAGGAAACGTCGACTTGGTTACTTTTGATAAGATTCTGTCGAATTAGATTCGACGTCGACAAAGTCGCTCACGGGACGATTACTCAAAGCATACATGAACATTAATTATCACGTGAAATGTTTGCGATTGTCACGAACATACATACACCAGCACAATCAGGCGTTGGTTTTGCGCTTAACACCCGTTTCCTATCGATTTAAACTACCACATGAGTTCTCTTTAGAAACTATAAAAAAAAATAACAATACCACATATAACGTTTTAAATTTTGTTACACACCTACTTTTCCATCGACAGTATTTAATGTTTAGCTACAGAAATAGGCGCTACCGTGACATCTGTCTAGAGGTTTCTCAGTAATGAAACAGAACAACAGTAACTTATAAGGTAAAAGAAATATATGATAAATAAAAATATATGATAATAATAAAAATATATGATCTCGAATATTTTCACAGATATTTAATCTTTACAAAAATGCTTGTGTTGTGGAGAGCCCTGGAGCACTAACCCGAATAATGTTTGGAATACGTCGAAAAGTAAACTTTGTCGATTAAATCATTGATATAGTAGTACAGAGTTCCGATATTTTTCAAAGGTTTTCGAAGCTGTATTATAAAGATATCACTTATTAATAATTTATATCT
>DWQX01003123.1:0-18997 GCA_018245475.1 Pharmacophagus antenor
TCAGGCGTGGCCGCCTCCGCCGACTTCTCAGGCGCCTTGGATGCGCCGAGGAGCTGCTTCTTGAGCTCATCGAGCTCACTCCTCAGCGCATCCAGCTCCTCCTGCTGCCGCAGGATCTGCTGGGCCTGGTGGTATTTCGAGCACTTTATTTTCCTCTGTCGCACTGCGACAGAGGGCTTCCACAACGATCTCCTTAAGGGCACCAGCAGAAGACTTGAGCGCCTTCTGCATAGTGCTCTTTAGGTTCGAGGATTTCGAGGCCACATGAAGTATGGCCTCCACCTCCGCCGTCGCTTGTTCGGCCAGGGCTTTCGCCGTGACCGAATCTCCAGACTTGGAGGAGGGGTTTTTAATCCTCGCCTTCATATACCGGGACCGCGATTCGCGGTTCCGGCTTGTTATGGAGGCGACCTCCTCCTCCAGGTCAGTCTGGGGCTCTAATCTTCGTACGTCAACCAGCCGCTGCTTGGCGGCGGCAAGGCTGACGTACTCTCCTGTCGTTGGCGGTCGCCCACGTCCCCTCTTGGACTCAGTTGTCCTTCGTTCCTTGGGAGCGTCGGACAAGTCGTCTGACAACTTGTCCGTCGCGTCCGCGTTAGGGGGGCGCTTGCGCGGCGCCCGAAGGGTTCGCGCAGCGCTCCCCGCCATGGACGAGGCGTCTGTCGCCTCGCCCTCTGACATTGCGAGATAACCTAGCTCACTACGCGCCACCGAGGATGCTCTACTCCCTATAGGGGAGGGTTCGGCGGCGCCCTTCTTCATCGTCGCGATGGTGCGACCTTCAGTGGGCCGTTGTAAAGACGGCCCTCTGGTATGATTTTTTTTCCACCGCTGCCAATGGCAGCCTCTCCACTCTTACGCTAACGCTACGCGTTAGCCTCTCCTCTCCTTTCTTATTTTGATTTTGATTTTTAGTTTGGTCCATAGTAGTCCCACGATGAGCTAGGGAAATAATATATAATAATAGTATATAGCCTTACCCCCGCAGAGCCCCGCTTGCGAGGGTAAGGCTATATACTATAGGGGTCGCCAGGTACCTATAGGTTTTTAAGAGTGTTCTTTCTGGTTTGAAGAGTTATCCTTCTCGCGGGCCGGCCAATTAAGGCAAGCCCCCCGGCCCACCGCGCCACGACGTACCCGTGGGCGTCAACCAGGGGTCGTTGAAGTGAACGCAGCGGGTTACGAAGGGTGGTGAAGCGACGCGGTCTCCACCACCGTTGACGGTTACCGTCCGACGGCAGGGTTAGTGCACGCCGGACCCGTCCTCCCAACAACCGGCCGCCCGATACGGGACAGACGCCGGACCGCCGCTACCCAGAATATCCGGGGCGCCGGCCGAGCTCGGACCGCATCGCCGCTACCTGGAATAAGTCCAGGACGCCGACACGGAACACACAACCAGAGTGGTTGACCACGACCAAAATGGCCCTACACCCGAATACGGTTCCATCAGGGTGATTTATTATAGAGGTTGTCTTCCTCGCGGCCCCCACTCAAGAGAGTGGCGGCCCTCGGTGAAATGCAGGGTTCCGAGCTGCCCGACAATCCATCTTGTGCGTCGCTCTTCGTCTGGCCGCTCCTCGCGAGCCTGTCCGGTATGGGTGACTCTGTCCGGCATAGCCTCGCGGTTCATTGCGGCACGCAAGCCCCTCCACCACGGCAAGGTGGCGACACGTCGGAGGGAAGATATTATAAATCTTGTTTAAGAATCGTGAACAATGTTATTTTGTGTATTTCTATTATGTATAAAAACATTTTTGTATTATTTACAATATAAATAACGTTGATTATTTTTATAACGAAAAACACAAACATTATTATTATTAATAATTTTTTTAATAAAAATAATTATGCGCAAACGGTAAAGAAAATATTAAAGCTAAACAGTTTATACACTTCTATAATAAGAGATTCCACGTGGCATTTCAAAATAAATCTACATCAAATGAATCGTTTACTACTTAAACATTTACAATTGAATCCTGTAGACGTCATGAAGAATGCTGCCTCTTTACTAATTTTAACACTGTACTTCAAGATTATATTCACGGTGGGGTCAACAACGCTGCGAAGCTATTAAAAAAGATAAATATCGTTATGTATACTTAAAATAAAAATAATAATTCTTTTTTTAATATTTTCAACGTATTCCTACGGTAACGTAACCCATCGCGCCCATATTAAAAAAAGACACATTGTTGTTGTTGATGCAAAGAATAACGCTGTGTCTGAGACACCGTTGTAATGCAAACGGATAAATATAATATTTACCCATACTTTCATTTACATAAATCTAGCTAGTAAATATTGTTAAAATATTGTAATATTATATAATACAGTTTACTAAAATTAAAGCAATTAACCCTTTATTGCCGATAACTCATATAGAATTTTCCATTTAACAGAACTATCGAATTTAATTAATGAAGATATTCCAATACCTAGTAGATAGTATCGAATAGCATATGAAAGTGTGTTAATATATAATTATACAATAGACCTCTACCCTTCAATAAGAAGTGTATTCATTTTGTTTTATGTAATAAAATAATACCATCGTAACAGTTATGATTAACTTCCCAAACAGTTTAAATGTTAATTAAAGAACTTCGTGACGTTATCTTAAATGAGATTAAGCTTTTAGAATTATTTTTTTTTTATATAAATTAAAACTCAAATTATAAAGTTCATCATTAATATTTGAATTAAAAGTTTTCTCTGTTTTATAAATATCTTCGTGTTAAATAAAAAATTACGGGACTTTATGCCTTTTGTATCCGACTAGCGGATTTTAAAACATCTTTGTGTTATAAATTTATTTTTCCTTTTTAAAATCAGAACATATCAGAATTAACAAGAATTTTCGTTTAGCTTCATAATAAAATTCGGAGCGCTCTGGCCGTCCTCAAGGCTTTCAAAGCGTTTCAAGGCTTTGCGTATAACTAGGTCCGTTTGCTTATGATAGTCTGCACTATACAATCGAAAACCGACTTATGTGAATAATCAAAATTATATATACATATTTTTACGAGTTTTGAAGTTCTCATAAATATTATCGGTTAGTTATAATTATTTTACTTATTTAATACATTTTACCCGCAGCATTTTTTCTATATGTCTGTGCTCGAAATGCATAAGACGTTAATTTTTTTAATTTCCCAAAGCTTGTAATATAACTTTTTCCATTTCCAGGCATTTAATTGAAAGTATGGATTTCGAAATAAAGTTAAAAATACTCGTGCGCCATTAGTGGTTCCCGCCGCTAGACCGAACAAATTGGGTGTGGACAATAGTTGGCCCACGCCGCCAGATGAAGACCAGACCTGTGGATCAACGATAACCCATGCCGGTAGTATTAAATAAACGCACAATGATCTATCTTTTAAAAGAATAAATATAAAAGTCATATGCAAAAACACTACTAATTCCATTATGAAATTTGTGTCTGAAAGCTTAACGTTGGTTAATACTTTTTCACAAAAAAATTTATCCCATGTATTACGAAATACTACATTCTTATTTTCCACACACAGAGTTACTTTTGTATCAATATTTAAATATCTTTAAAAACCAATAAAATAATCTTTTAATGCCAGTCTGTAAAATATTATTTAAGTCGATATATAAAAAAGGCGCAAAAATATTAAGGCAGCGAATTGGAAATGTAATTTTTATCAATGAAAGACATAAAAAGTCAAAATATTATTGTTTGTTCTTATAATATTAATTATTGAAATTTAGGTTTTAATAATAACGTTTATTACAAGCGATTAATCTACAACGTTCATACGTGGAACCGAATATGCCATCCAGACATGCCCTCATTAAAATGCTCGGGGTCGGCCGAGCGGTTTTCCTTAACTATACGAGATGATTGATGGTTAATCGTTAAATCAAAATCTATAGCAGATGTTACTGGTATGAAGTATTCCTTTATCATACAGGCAGAAAATAGATAAATAATTCAAACTTACTTTACATTATTTGTCTATTTTTCTTTACCATCGTATATTTTTTAAGTTATTAAATGCATAAATAATATTGAAATTATCTACTTAAAAATTCTTGTAGAAATCTAAGTGTCATTAAAAAACAAACAAACTATTGACATAATAATAGTAAAAATATCGAAACAATCAAGAATGGTGGTATGGTTTCCCGAACCCGCCTGGCTAGCTACCACATTCTATTAAAATCTGCCTCCATCACTGTATTGCTGTTCATGTGATAGCCAGAAGAATTCTGGTTGAACACGCTTCAAAAATTGTGAATCATAATCTACGGCCTCATTGTCATTTAAAATCAAATAAAAATGAAGACCATTAGAAATATAATGTATTTCTAAAGTTGTGTAATTCTCTTTGCCAATTTATTAATTTACTTAAGTCTCTTCAAAACTCAATCTCCATGCGTTCAAAAATAGGCTTAATAAAGTAACAACTTTCGGCCTCAAAACTCTTTAATTTACGAATAGATTTTATTTTTTTCAGACTATTGCATTTTCAACATTTTTAGATAAGAGTCAACAGTGACAAATTTTTCTTTATCTTTTTGTCATGCTGTGTGTACTATTTCTGAGGATGTATATTTTATTCTGAATTACCCCTCAATATTTTCTAGATTTAGTACTTTGTTCGCATTTGTACTAAATTATTTTAAAATAACTTTAAGTTTATTTATGGGCATAATTTAGTAACATAAAATTCCTTAATTATATTTATTCCCAATGCATTAATATCCATAATATATAAAGGAATAATATAGCAAACAGCTTGTGTTGATGAGAAACAAAAGAAAAAACTACTCCAATTTCGTTTCCGATAACCATTCCACATTTTTTCTTTACATCTTATACGTGATTATAGTATATATAATATGAAATATTTAGCTGCAAAATATCGACTTTGGTACATCTTTTTTATAAAAAAAAATTAAAATGTATGTAAAAACAAAAGTTTGAAATAAATAGCATAAAACTAATCATTTATTTAAATTAATTAAAACCTGTTTTGGTTTACGTTATTTGATAAAAATATTCTGAATTAATATGTTTGAATCCTCATTGTTTTAATGTAGATTGTTGTTTGCAAGTGTCTGTTAAGTTTACAATGAGAGACGGAATTGTATACAAATTGGCTTATAAGGGTTTCAAGCGTAATCATAGCTACTTTAAACATTAAAGCAAACCGCACTGTTGCAAGAACTATTTCGTTTTGGGGTCAAGTTTCTAAGCTATATGATGTACATTATAATATAATTATTATTCTACGCGATTCGAAATTTCACTTAAAAACGTTTGATAATGTAAGGATTTAAGCATTACATCTCCAATTATTATGAATAAAATTTAATTTGCATTGTGGGCATACCCACTGAGCAAGTTATGTGTACACAAAAATATGAGTTTTAAATTGGTTTAATTAATCTATTTAACTTTATTATACGACATAAACACTCAGGTAGTACTATTTACTGAAAACAATGTGTTACATAAGTTGCGTTGCTTTCATACTGGTGTGTTTTCATAATAAAGTGCAAAGTCGTAGAGAACTTTGAATTATAACAATCCAACAGTTCTTGACAGCATTTCCGCGTTACCACCACCTGTATTAAACGAATAAATTCTATAAGAGAAAAAAGAGAGCTTTAGTGGAAAAAATGAAAAAGCCTTAATAAATTGTAATACAAGTTAGTGCTTTTTCTATTTTATTTATTAGTGCTTGAATTTTGTGTAAAAACTATTATTTGCGACTAGGCACTTTCGACATATATTTACAAATAAACGAACGTAATATTGTACTACACTAAAATGTAAACTATATAATGTGTACCATGAACAAAAGTAGGGCGTACATTCTATGATTTGCATATATTTTGTTTTAGCGCTTAAATTAATTCACAGGCTTTCTGTGGATTACAAACATAACCGAGAATTCACATCACAAATTTGTGCTAGTATTTATCTTTTAACTTAAGTTAGAAGATATATGTTATATTGATTATATTTCTTGCTCTGTTATAGTCCTTATTATCACTAAAAATGAGAAAATAGGTTTCGTGATTAATAATAAGAAATTAAAAGTTTAGTAATAAATTATATATATCAACATTTCTTTCTTTCTTATGCGATATAATAAAATTTATTGTTTAATAATGTTTCACCTTAAATAAATGATATTTGAATCAGTGTGTGCACATATGTTGTTCTATATGTAGTTATATTTGTAACCAAAAAGACTTTACCCTTTTTGTGTCGAACAGGAAATACGAAGACAATCAGTGGGGGTCGAAAGCATAGTTCGATGCGAAGCCAATGACACAGAAAACAATCACCCGAACAGACCCAAATGGCAAACACAAATGATATTGTCGACCTGGAATTTGAAACTGGAAATTTTCTATCCATGTTATATTTCTTTCAGGTTTATTAAAAATTTATAATAATTGATAACAAAATTCCGTACGTTGAAAATACTTTATTATTATATGTTTTTTTAAAAGTTCTTCATAACATTAATAAATAAATAAACATTGTATTTAATGTCCCTGAAGAGATAATGCCTGTTTTAAAGCTCAAAAGAAACTTAACAAATATTAATTAAATATACTTTAATAATTGGGAACAGAAATATTTATTATAATTATGAATTATATTTTACTGTCTTGGTGGTTTACGGTTTTTTTTACAGCACAGAGATCTCGGGTCCGCTTTCATAGTCAGCGTATTATATATATATATATACACACACACACATATATACATATATATAATACACTTTACCATCTCTGGCATCATTATTATCGTTGTCAAAAACAAATTGTATTATCGAACTATATTGTTGTGGTGTAGATTATTCAAACTTTACTTATTATGCCCCCATCCTGTGAAGTGAGGTACAGGTCTTGTATATTTAACATGTTGCGTACAACAGACCGCAGTTGCATAGCTTTTACAAGGTAAGTGGTTTTTGCAATGGAACTTCTAAATTTTAAACAAACCCGGCAGTCCTGAGCTCTGCTGCCAAATGGCGCTTTTATACAGGGAGCTATATATTATAAGGACTTCGCATTTTTATCGCAGCTTTGCCCGGCTTGAATTCACAGGCTATAAAGTAAAAATAGTAGCACAATAAAGAAAGGCGTGCGATTGTAGCAATATGGAAAACGCGCTTCTTGACTTTATCAAATATTAAATATGAGAAAAAGAATTTTAAAAATTAAATGCAACAAATAATAGTCCACCAAATATTACGTTTGTCTTCTTATTTTTCTCACTATTATATTACACTATACCAGTTTACCTGTTAATCTGCTAAATTAAAGAGTTTCATGTTTGGTGTAATTACTAACTAACCTTGTCACTTGTTATTACAGCGTTTTATTTCAATCAACAAAAAAATTTATAATTCCATATAGGTTTTAATTAGTTTTATATCAACAAGTTTTTAATACATTGTTTTTTTTTAACTAGAGCAATTTGCTTGTTAAACAAATTACCGTAATAGATGAAAAATATAAAATGTTATTTCTGAATCGTTAAAAATATATCATTCATCATTGTCAGCCTGTGTCAGTCCACTGCTGGGCCTAGGCCTTCCCCAATGTCTTCCACCATCTGCGGTCCTCTGTTTTCCTCATCCAGTCGCTTCCCGCCGTCAGGACTAAATCGACAGTCCATCTGGTGGGAGGGCGCCCTACACTCCTTTGTCCTACGCGCGACCTTCACTTCAAGACTTTTCTCCCCCATCTGTCATCGGTGGCTCAGCAGATGTCGCCGACCCACTGCCACTTCAACTTGCTGACTTTTAGAGCTATATCGACCACTTTTGTTCTCCGTCGAATTTCCTCGTTTCTAATCTTATCGCTTAGAGAAATACCGAGCATAGCACTTTTCATCGCATGCTGAGTGACCTTAAGTTGGTGGACTAGCCCAGCGGTCAAAGTCCAACTTTATATAAAAATGGTAGACTTCCTGGTGAGGTTGGTCTTACAACAGAACTGCTGAAAGCTGGAGGAACTCTAGTTCTGAAAGTTAAAAATATAATATATGATTAATTATAATTTTCTCTTTTGACATTCTAATAAATCTAATTAATGCCGTACAAATGTTTTAATTACTATTAACGTATACTCTATAGATCTATATACGGTTTGATTCAATTCGCTGCTCATTTGTTTTATTGCCAGTTGGCCCGCCCGAGCGTAAACAAAGATAAAACCAAGGAGTCTTTCTTCTAATATAAATCCTCTCATGCACTCAGGAATTATTAACTATCGTAATAATAAATAGCTACAATAAAATAATTACAGATTTATTCACAATTTATTTCTGTAAGATATCTTTTGCACTGGTCAGATAATTATTAAGGCACAAAATAAATAGAGATAATTTTTAAATTCCTTTATAACACAGTTTTATTCTATAATGGGTGTTATCGCTTTAAACAGACTAATGACGCTTAATATTTAATTAATGATAAATTCCTTTAATAAAGATGAAAATAGATGATTTTTGAATTTTTCTTTAAGAAATTTTCACTATAGTTCTTTCACAAATAGACACATACTGATAACAATGATATAAAGTTAGAAAATCATTCGTTAATCCATTCTCAGACTTACGAGAATAAAAAGTTTTCACATAAGTATGTAAGATATAATCTGTCACTAAGATTTTAAGACTGACCTTATGCTTTTAAACGGCCACTGCAGACTTTAAGGTAATAGTTATCGCTTTTAATGTCACCATTTGTTTAGGTCATATAGTACGCTTTAGTGATACAATAATCGTACGTTTCCATTTATATATTATTTATATCTTTGTAAATTATTTGAACGAAAAATGATTTATATGAAGCTGTACTTGAATTTTTAGATCAATTAACGCTGTGATGTACTTATAGTAATATAGGTGATTGATTGTGATTGCGTGGGTATACTATTTCTTATTGCCAATTAATAACAAAAAAAGAAATACAAAATATTTCTATACAATTTCCCTTTTTTCTTCATTATTGTTAAATGTATTAGCGTGAATTTATTATTATTCTAAATTTATAATTTATTACATTTTCATAAATATTACATATATTAATATATTTTATAAAGCTACATCTTCCCACATGTCTATAAAAGAACTTAAAATCGGTTTAAATCTATTTCATACCTATGATATTGTTACAAATATTGGATGTAATTTCGTAACTAGAAACTCACTGAATACAATTAGTATGACCGAAGGCCATACTAGTAACTTTACTAATAACTTCAAGATTACGCTCGTGTGTTATGATTATTTTGTGCAATCCTAAGACAAAAAATTTAGCATATATTATTTGGTAAACATGTGTAATGATAGAAAAATCGATTAAAGTTCGAAAAAGGTTCTCATTATCAAAACTGACAAAGCGATATACGCAGGTTGCCTATTCACAAATAATGGAAACGACCAATAAATATACGAAAAATTACAGGTTAATTTTAACGCTTCTTTTTGTGACGAAACTTGGGTATAGCAATCAATCAAATACGGCGGGTGGAAAATCGAAACTTTATTAACAATAAATAACTAGACAAAATGATATATTACGAGTAAGTAAAGGAACATTAGTTCTAATAGTGTAAAAATTTTTATATATTAACATAATATCAATAATTGAAAACATTAAAATTTTTAAGATTTAATTTTTAAATTACTCTTGCAATTTCGTTCGTTTCTTTTTTAACAGAACCTTTTGAATTTTTATATTAAATGAGAGGAAACTTTTTCCTCAACCTAATAAAAACAGTTGCATATAAAGTAAGTAAGAAAGTAGCGAAGAAGAGACAGAAATAAAAGAATGGAAAAGGTTTAAAGAGGTATACTCGCATATCAAACAAGGACAAACAAACACATAAATTCTTAAAATTAAAAAAAAAGTACTAATGAAAAATTTTTAAGGCAATATCTGAAATAACGGCTTATATTGTGATGCTATTACTATAACGGTATAATAATTTGGTATATGCGAAGAAAATTCTCGGCAGTTTTCTTATATTTTCATTTTTCACATACAATTATTGCGAATAGAGAAAAATGTCTTAACAATCGAAGCAATTTTTACAGTGCCTGAATGCAATGAAGTGAACTCGTTATGATTGTTCAATGGGTGGCTAAATTTAAAGTTTAAATTTATTGCGCTAGTAAAATGTTATAAATAAAAAACCGTTAAATGTTTGGACAAGAAATATTCATGACGTAGATTTCCATTTTATTAATAGCATCAGTTATTGACTAAAACTATATGTTGGTCTTGTTATCGAATATTTTTAACCGAATCGTAAGTCGTCTGAGTACTATACAAATAGTATTATATCCATGCTATGATGTCTATACTTAAACACACCCTGAAATGCTGATCTTAGCTATATTAATTAAGAGGCAATTTTTTATGACTTAAAGATATCCGCTAAGAAAAGGTGTTTAAAAAAATAGAATAAAATCACCCATAAAAGGGATATGTGGAAAAGGGGAGTAGGCTTCAAATTTTAATGAAGCTTTTTATTCTCCGAGTCGATGGACATGATATTTGGTATTCGTATTGGACGAGGATTAATCTTTTTACTACGACAAGAGAAGCGGGCGGGATTTTTTTTTATATGAGGGGTGGTCGTAGAATGTTCGAACTTTACACATGCGGCCATCTCCCGATGCATCTACGTTATCTGTTAATAAGTATGCGAGAATCAAATCTCAAATTTAACTATAAATCTATAGTGATCGGAGGCGTCAATTCCACTATTTGTAAGTTCTTGGAGAATACAATGAATAGCAAGTAATTAAATACTATTAACATGCGTCGATCTTTAAGCAATACAAATAGAGTAAATACAAATAAGAGCTAATAAATGTTTTAAAAATTAATATATAAAAGATGAGAACAATTAAAAATTAAGTAGAGTTAACTATTTACTAAGTTGCATTAGTGTGATAGAGGCTTTAATTTCGTATAGAGTGACATCTACGTCGCAACACTGGTGTAGATAATTCCCTTTGTAGACCAATCCACGTGACAATATTCCAGTGGTGGGCTCTGAATAGGGTCTGACAGTTGTGTCCCTATTTAGGATCAATTGCAACGGTCCTCCAGAGCTTGCGAAACAAATTAAATTGCTCGTTACAGTTGTACTGTCTCAATTAATGTTATTTGATTAAAATTATGATGAGTTATTAAATTACGTTTACGATTTCAGTTAAATGGTAAATTAAAATTAATTTATAGACAAAAAATCTTTTTTGTTTTAATATGGCGTTTAGTGAAAAAAAGCTGAAGTGGGTTAAGCATACTTGAACATAATGTATTTTTATGTGGCTCTCATATGTATGATTAACGGCATACATTTATTTTGTTATTTCAGCAGATTGATCATACGCGGCTGAATAAAGGGTTGATAGTCAGTCGAGAAAGTCTTGTTACCTCCGAAACCCTACTCATATGATTCGGTCTGTGATTAAGTCAATACATTGCATCGATGTATACGTATAAAAAAAGTGTTTCTTGTATACATTAGAATCCGTTTTCAATATTAAATCTCAGCTTCGATTGTAACATTTATGTATCAAATACATTTAAAGTTATATTTTAATCTACTTTGATATTTTAAATCACAATGAAATTCTCGATGGACCCAAAAATTGTGCTCTATTATTGAGTTTCATAACCAATGAGGCAAATTTACTTCATTTACTTGATGAAATCGAAGCTAATGAACCATTCAAATTTTCGATTTAATATTCGGTAACGTCGGCTAACGTGATTTTTCATATACTTCAACTCATCATTATGCAAATAAAATATCTATAAGCAGAATAAGTTTTTGCATGTTCACTAAAAAAAAAAAAAACGAATTTAAATTTTCAATTACAAAATTTTGTATAGATTATCAAAGAAAGTTTCCATACAAAATTTTACTTACAATAGACTTGATATTGCTTTTAATATAAACAGGTTGAAACTTTTACAATTTATGGTACAAACTTTTGTAAGACTTATTAATCTGAACGATAATATGATTAAACCCTGCGCTATGTAATTAAAATGACATCAACGTTATTTGATTTAATAACCGTCGACAAAACGTTAAAACCTGTTTAATATTTATTTACATCATAAATAATTATTATGTGAAAAGAACCTAATTCTTCTTTGTTGTCCTTAAATTGATGGTAGGAAATATAACGCAATTCATATATCTATTTGTATCTGGTTTTGTTTGTGAAAAAAAAATTACAGAAGAACTTAATAACTTTGTAGCAAGAAATCGCTATAATATGTTTTGTAATATATTATACAACTACTTACTAACTGCCAACTCTGGCGGTATTCTGTTCAATATAGTAATTTCTGGAACATTGTGTTTGTAGAGGTTGTTTATAGTTTAATGAATTAATTTTTATTCTTATAAATTTTGTTACTAATACCGGGAAAAATATTTTATTTTTAGTTAACTACACAGAGGGAATTCTCTATGCGAGCGTACATCTATTTCTTTTTTTAATGTGACTGTTAACTTTATACCGGGTAATTATAGATAATAAAGATAAATCAATATATTACTCAACCGTTGGTAGTGGTTAATTATCGAGCCACATGAGTGGTGTAATTTCAATTAAAAAAATATAGATGTTAGACCAGATAAATAAGAAACGGTGGTTCTGTATAATTTGTTTTCAATGATGCTATGTCTTTGCACAAAATAATATTATTATTGCTAAAAATTTGTCGCATTATTTGTCATTATTTATATATTCATACAATACTGCTGTACGCTTGAGGGTTCTTTTTCTGTCTATAATTAGTCAGCTTTAACTGCTCACTTCCTTTTACTTTCTTGGCTATGTTTCTTGCAAAGAGCAAAACATGACTCACATTGCTAGAGCGTATAATGAATGATTTAAAAACTGACTTTTTTTTCCCCGGCTCTTATTTAATTTCACCATCGTATAGTAGAGCAAAGCTATGCCAGTTCGCAGTGACATACTTTTGCGGTTGGCAAGAGAGGTGAGTTTATTTTACGGTAATTTATTTTAAATCTATGCCGCTCCGATGCTAGGGAACTGCATTAGCCTAGTACGGAAGTATGATTCCATTCTAATAAATTTGGTTTCTAAATTCTGTCCCGTACTCTGGGCAACGAACCTATATTCACGAGCCAACGTAGCCTCTCTGTTAATTGACTTTACGGACAAAAATCGTGTACAAGTATTTTAGAAACGTTGAAAATATTTATAACATAACAAATTTTGAAAAGGAAATATACTATTACAGTTAAATTATTATTATATAAATATATATTTTAATACTAGTGTGGAATTAAGATTCATCTGATAGTAGTTGAAAATTTTTCGTTTTTAGGATTTCATACCTAAAGGCTGACAAACGGAACCCTTACTAAGCCTCCGCCGTTCAAGAGTTCGTTCGACTGTTTGTCTGTCTGTCAGTCTGTGAGCTTCTCATGAACCGCGACTGTAGAAAGTTGATATTGTCACAGATTGTAATAATTTAAAAATGAAATAGTACAAAGAACGTGATTTTAATGGCATTTTTTTGGTCAATCGTTACTATCGTTATATCTGTTAAATAATTATACATACATTACTTTACCCAGTCCTGCATGTTATATTTTTTTTTATTTAAGGCAGTTTTTTTTATTTTTCTTATTTTACAATTTTCTCTTTTTTTATACTTTTATTTTTACATTTTTATTTCTTATATCTAATTTTCAGATTTCGTTCTTTCTATTTACAATATTCAATTTATAATATTTTATTGTTTATACTTATGTCTTATTTTCTATTATTGTGTTCTGGATAATCTTTTTGTAATAGTTCAAAAAGTATTTTCGACTCCTGTCGTCCTCCATAAGCGAAGCGATACTTTGTGTGCATGTTATATTACGGAACACTTCACGATGCGAGTCCGACTCGCATTTTACTATTTATTTAAAAACTTTTTTAGATCTGGTTTGGTATGGGGAAAATTCAATTACGGATATTTTTTTTAAGTAAAGAGAATCTGTTGGGTTGTGTTTCAATCACATAATCCTGCGTATGGCATTAAAGGCGCCTACCGACTGTCACTAGTTCATCCATAAGGTATTTCATATAAAGTTTATTTGATAACATCGGAAGAAGGTTGCGATGCAATGTCATTGACAAGGTAGACGTTACCGATAATGGGATACAATTTAACTTTATTAATATAACCAGGGAGGAAACTATAACAACGGAAACCTTGAGTTACGTTTTGCACAATCAGGTACGGCAGTTAGGGATGGGAAATAATTTTAATAATAATAAGTCACCGTGATAATAATAATTTATTAATTCAACTCAGACTTTGCGAAATTCCGCGACTCCACAAAACAAAAAATAAATTGTTTTTTCCGTTTTTTTTTTATCGCAAATAATACGAATAAATTATAATCTCAATTTACGTTTCGCTACTACGACGTCCTACGATTAAAATAGCGAAAATTAACAAATGATTTTTAGTTTTGGTTTGTTAGGTGATAAATATTATATAGACAATTTTTTTGTGTTTTTTTTCACCTTTACATAAAACAGAATATTAAATATCTGTATTAATAACAATTTTATTTATTTTATTTATTTTATGTAGTACTACAATACAATCGTAAGATGAAGACAAGTTTATTTAGTACAATATGGCGTTTTAACTTTTGTTTCGTTTGGTGATCTCAATTTCACATGATCTTGACGTGACAATGAAACCGTAGAAGTTGAGGCATGCTTAAGCTTTTACATGTTGAGAGTGTTAGTTTTCCAAGCGGAATTGAAAAAACTCTACCACCACTGGAACAGTTCTGCTCATGTGGCTCCGGGGTCGAATCGAGACTTCCATGTTATGTGACTAGCGGTTAAATTTTAAATTTAGATTTCGTAATTCAAATTCCGATGTAAGGTACCACATGGATAGTTCAGTAAATCAATTTTGAACAACATCACATATTTGTTGACTTTCAGCAACGGACCGCACAACGAAATAGCTGTTGTGTAGTTTTCTTTGAACAAAAGTAATATCAGGTCGAGGAAAGAGTTTCTTTGCATTCTATATAAAACATGGTAAGAACATGGTCCCATTTTTCTAACTTTAAATCAAATAACTGCGATAAGTTGTTTTGGCAGTCCTCTTGTGATATTAACCTGACACTGCCTAAGGAATTCTCCAGAAAACGAAACAGGTGAAAATCTGAAGACAAGGTCAGGACTATACGGCGGATGCATTAACACGTCCAAGCCAAACCCTTATAATTTTTGCTGAGTGGTAAAGATGTGTGAAGTCTAGTGTGATCACGGTGTAAAACCACACCCCTTCTGTTTATAATACCGGTCGCTTTCTCCCAACTTTTTGCTTTAATCTAATCAGTTGTTCGCGGTACAGTTCAGAGTCGATGGTCCTGCCTGGCGGTAATAGCTCATAATGAATAATGCCCTTACAATCCCACCTTACACACAGCATCACCTTGTTGCGAATTAACCCAGGTTTCGCCACAGTCTGTGAAGCTTGACCGGCCTTTGACCACGATATATTTCGCACGTTTTTGTCGTCCGTGATCCACTTTTCATCACCAGTTATCAGCTTATTCAAAAATGGTTCGGTTTCATTACGTCGTAGTAAAGAATCACAAATGAGTACACGGTTCATTAAGTTTCCTTCAGTGAGCACATGAGGCATCCAAATATCGAGCTTTTTTGTGTACCCAGCATTTGACAAATGCGCCAAAACCGTTTTGTGGCAATTCCTAGTTCTCCAACTACATCGTAACTACAAATATGCCGATCTTGCTCCTCTTTTCCAAAAATGGCATCAATTTTGCCCCTAAAATAGCGACCAGAGCGACGTGCGTCTTTGGTATCAAAATTTCCGAATTGGAAACGCTTAAACCAAATGTGCGCTACTCTCACAGTGCATTAGGTCCATAAACATTACAAATTTTCTTCGCGGCTCGTGTTGTGTTTTTAAAAATGTAATGTATTTCTTTATTAGATTCACTCATTTTAAAAATGAAAATGTGTGATTTTCATTTGTTTTTCTTATTTTAACAATAAAAAAACAAATGAAAATCACACATTTTCCTAATTTGAATTTGGAATTGTCTTCGTTAAAATTAAAACTTTTTAATAACACCAAAATCAGCCAGATAAAAATGGTATAGCCAAAGAGATTTTATTACAAGTTCATACATATTATAAGCGAAAAGACTTTTCCTCCTATCTATTGTATCATCTACTCATCTTTTATACCGTCATCCTCTTTTCCGCTCTTTGTATATCAAGAACCAGGTCATAATACACGTTTTCCGTTTTTCTTTGCCTCTTAGTGTTCATTTTGTCCACCTCCACTTGTAGAAGTTGGGAATCAATCATGTCACGCTTTCCGCTTCTGTGGTCTTCCTAATTTTAGCATTACTGATTCCGTTCGATTTTTTAACATTAAATTAAAGTTACAAGTATGACAGCTATCAATGGAAATAAGCACAGTTAATGAGTGTAGCATTGTAACTTTTTTAAATGATAACTTCCTAGTCATCATATTACATAAAAATTGCTATTGGTACTGGCACTAAATTATTTCGAAGGGGCAAATTGCATTTACTAAGTCAGAGCTAGATAAATGCATGCATAAATCAAAGGTATAGGTATCCGATAAGACCCAGAATAGCAATGCATCAATGATATTATGCAACAAACGTTACTACATGTCCCTCTTCAATAGTGGTCCCAAATGTCTTTTGTCATGTTTCTTTTGTTTTAATAGTATTTTTAGCTTTAGTTTATGTAGAACTTACAAAATTATTTAACAAAAAAAACTCTATGTTTATATATCTTTGCGATTAGAAAATAATTTGCAAAAGAAATGGATTTATCAGTTTTTCAAAATACGAACATTTCGAAAAACGCATTATCAACTATGTGTTTTAGTTAGTGAATACACGGCAGCCGAAAAATTTAATTGAATGTTAATATTTTTCGTAAATACAATTATATCAATTTTTATAAAAATTTTTTTCGTTAATAGCAACTGGTATTAACGTGAGAGAAATGCCTTCGCATATCTGCCTTCGCGGGGACAAAAGTAGATTATGTCGGATTTGCAGCGACTAAAACCCCCAAAATGGATGTGCCATCTTCGTCGCTTTACGGTAGGGTCACGGGAACGCTTTCCCAGTCCTCCGTAACCCCACCAGCGCTGGCCGCAATGTGCAGCCCCTCCTTAGGAGAGAGGTAAACCTCCTAGGCTCCGCCGTCAAATGTAATTCGGCCACGGAAGGTAGGGTTACTCCTTCTCCCCCGCAACCCCACCGCCGACGCATCTGCGGTGCGGCAACGCATAGTCGCGGAGGATAGGAAGAGCGGCAACGTAACACCGAAACTCCTTTCCCTCCGCGACTCCTCCACGGCCGCAAGGGCAGCGAAATGCATGCTGCCCTCACAGCCCCTCGGCACGCATTCATGGCAGGCTCCCCAAGCCCGCCTGGAGTGGCCTCCTCGGGCCAGCCGGTTGGGTTCCTCTTCGCTTCACCGTGGGTAACCAGGCCACGGTTACTAAGCCCCTGCGCCACGACAAGGCGGGAACCCGTTAGGGGGAAATTTCACAACCCTGCATTAATATTAGATTAAAATAAATTACCACAGGGCAAAATCATACACTTTTATTTGTATTTATGATTCAATTGATCAATAAGTGAATCCAAAATCTTTTATAGGAAATCTGTAAACGTAAATTATATGGCTAAAAAGAAAACATTCATCAAAATTTTAAGCTAAGAGTGAACAAATACAAAATGTACCACCAATTTACTTTCGGTTTATTGGCCTTGCGTATCCAATTAGCAGTAAGCTTCCAATATTGCACTGTCACGCTTGATAACGGAGCTTTTATTGTATGGGAGTACCTTTATTTATAGACCACAGTTTGTTTAGGATTTTATTCCGAGGTATACCATTGAACTATACTATAAATTAGACTTTATTAAAAATTTAATCAGTTGAACGATTGAAATCCAATTTGTTATAAATTAAAACTTCTAAAAAAAATCTACAATATGTTATGTATAAATTAAGTAATTAATGCAATATGCTATTTCTCCAATTTCTTTAATAATATCTTTTTTAATACCTATAGTGGATAATAGCTACTAGTTTCACTTTATTTTTAATCTGCAACGATCCAAAAAATTGTTGGATACTTTAACCATATAATTAGGCATTCAACTGTTTATCATTTTAGTCCTGAACGTGGATCAAAACTCCCTAATGCACGTCCTGTTTTAAATTTTATCTGTGTCATGAGAAATTAAAAACTGGCCAAGTGCGAGTCACACTTGCAATGCGAAGAGTTTCGTACTTTAAAAGGCAAAATAATCAAGTTGTTAGTTTTATTTCATTTTTATACATGCAAATACACAATTTCTGAAAATTTTAACATTTTACTTGTTACGGTTCATAAGATAGAGCCCGCTGACAGTCAGACTGCCGGACGGACGGTGGAGGTTTAATAACAATAGGTTCCATTTGTCATCCTTTCGATACGGAACCCTAAAAAACTAGCATTTACATGGCGGTAGGATTTTTTCAAACCCAACTATCTACTACCCTCAACGTCAATGTGCCACCATAACAGCATTTCTGTGTTCTGTCCAACATATGAGAGGCACAGTATTTTGGGCAAAACCGTTTTACTGTCTACAGTCTCTTTCTTTTTTTACCACGTGTGAAATTGAATATAAAAGTTAACCCATTGCCAATACAAAAATATCCTAATATAATTAAGTGAAAAGCGTACAATAGTTGTCTGCATTATATTGATGAAACTAAACTTTTTTTTTGATTTGTCATATATTTTAAAGAACCATTTGTATTTAAAATTTTCAGTCAAACGTAGGGAAAGAAGATGAAATAATAAATATATGCATGCTCTATAATATATATATA
>DWQX01003124.1:0-18996 GCA_018245475.1 Pharmacophagus antenor
TATATATATACATAGGGTTCTTAATCCTACTGCAACATATTAAAATGCGTGTTCAAATAAGAATATTGGTTTTTTAGATAATTGTTTAGAATTGCGAATGGTAAATTGTTACCATATTGAAATTTAGATCTAATACATGTGGCTCCTAAAATAGTTTACATTTTTAATACTTTGATAAATATACATAATGTAAATTCTGAATGTTAAGTTTTCTTGCTATGACCTTAGCCTAAATAGGCAACATTTCTCTGTTTTCTCGCTATCGTTTGACAGATGCGTTCGGAATTTGAAAACCGGAAGGATTTTTCAAGCGTCCGCTCAAATCAACTGTGAAATTCAATTGAGCGGCTATAAATTTTGTCGCCTTGAAATGTCGGTGCTATTCCTTTCCAGTTACAAGTGAAAATATAAATATTCAGTCATTTATTTATACGTCTATACCTTAAATATCTATACAATGAATATTATCTTTTAATACTGCTCAATGTAATCAAAACAAGTTAAACCAAAAAAAAATTAAATTAGCTTTCAAGTTGCCAATCACGCAAAAGACCTGGTGTGTTTTTTATGAAGCTATTGTGATAGTCGATAATCTGAGACAATTTTTATACATTTTTCAAAACGGGAAACTATCTCATTTTCTTCGAGATTATAGATAATTTTTTTATGTCAGTCATTATTAAGTGCCTAGAAAAGTATATTTATTTAATATAGAAATCAATGTTTGATATTTTATAAAAAGTAAACAAATTTACTTGACTTTTTTTAAATTGCTCCAATTTCAGCTAATATAATATTATAGTTAATTTACAGATGTTGCACTATAGAATATGTAGTAACATTTGCTCCTATCACATCGTATTTTTGTTTTTTTAATGCAATGAAGTCTCTAGACAACACTACCGTAACTGACACAATGTTAAATGATAGTGAAGCAGTACATGGTGAAACGTAATCGTCTAGAATACTCTGGCACTCGCATAATACGTATGTGATAGACAATGTGGAGCTATAATTGGATGATTTTCAATAACTTTTTTCTAGTGACAAAGTAAAACGTTATGCTACTTCAATCAATCGATAAAATACTTGACATTTAATGTCTTATTTAAACCTAGTGACCAAACGGGGATGTAGCTCAGTGGTAGAGCGTTCGCTTTGCATGTGAAAGGCCCCGGGTTCGATCCCCGGCATCTCCAATGCTTTTTCACCATTTCTCTTTTTTTATATTTAATCTTAATGCTAATTTCCGTAAAATACTCCGTTCTAGGCCATTGTTTGTATTTATCAACGAGAATAATATTCTACAGGTGATCCGATTTTGATTTTTTTTTAAGGAATATTTAGTTTCAAAAAATTAAAGAAATGTTCTTATATATTATGGTTCGATTTATGTACCAATGAATCTGGAACTACTAAAAGGCTATGGAATATGTTTGACAAGAACGTCAACTTTTATCACAAGTTCACCCTTAAACAACTTCTCTGTCACATTATTTACCTGATAAACCATGAAAAGGAGCAATCGGTGGATTACCCGATACATCAGCGCCAACGCACCATCCATCGCCGTAATGGTGCCATACCTCGTGCGCGAACATTAAACTAAATGTTTAATGTATACGGTGCATGAAAATAGAATCTACGATCAACTAACCATTGGTATTTTATAATGTACATACGTAATATTCTTTTTCGGAGTTTAGTTTAATATTAAAAAGAAATTTAAATAACTCCGACCCTAAATAAAAATCTTAACATGTGAACTTAAAAAAGACCTAATAATCTTTTAATGGAAAAACAATCAATTATAACTATAGATGTAGTACTTGGCTGTATAGATTGATTAAATCATCGTCAACATTAAAAAAATAAAGTTAACCAAAATCAGTACAATCAAAGCTAAAATAACGTTGCCGCTGTTTTATATATAATTTTTAAAAAATAAAACAAAAGCTTTGATACAAAAGTATTCTGTTGATTCATATTGTATATTGTATTACAATAGTAAATTGATTTATAACTGCATTAGCTTATCAATGCACTGTAATGGTTTTATGACATACGTTCACTGCGTCAGGATTCAAAGAGAATAAGTTAAATCAATCATGTACGTTTGTATGTATGAAAATATAAGAAAAAACAAATATTTAGTAGTGGTTGCAATAAGATTTTATGCTAATATCAAGTGAAATTTTTTCTCGTTAACCTAAAAAGAATTTTAGATGAATTTAGAATACATAAACTTCTTAGATTATTGAAATCATTAAGTGATTAATAATTTTTTGTGTATAGGTTGTAGGTATATTATTTTATATTTTATAATGAATTTAAATGCATATTTTGATTTTGTTCTTTTATAATTTTAAAATAAAAATTGAAACTGCAATGAATAGAAACTGATAGCTCGCGGACCACCGGATTAGCGAGCCAGTTTCGATGAAGTTGTAATAGTCGTCAACAAGACTAACAGCGCAAACTTCACCGAATCCAGCAGCAGCAGCAGCAGCAGAATACAAACTGATTCTTAGAGAAAACGATTCTCCGGCTTCTGAGTTATGTTTGTTGGCAAATTTTATGGCCAATACTTTTATTTTTTGATAAAAACATTTGGTTTACATTTGCTGTAATTTTTTTTTGTCAATGAATTTTTGTTGTTATAAAAATGTTTTATTGATTGGAGGCTTGATTTATATGGGGATGTAGCTCAGTGGTAGAGCGTTCGCTTTGCATGCGAAAGGCCCCGGGTTCGATCCCCGGCATCTCCAACACTTTTTTTTCCTTATAAAACAATAGGAAAAATCTTAATTCATATTCACTTAAGAATATATAACACAACATAAATCGATTATAAATATTTTAATGTTTACGATGATCAAATTATATTGCAAATTATATTAAGTATGGTAAATGTGTACATAAAAATATATACATAAACATTACAACAATGCTACTTGGTTAGAAAACATTACATTTAGTAACTACAGAATGTTTTTTGTACAAGGAACAAAATACGCACAGCACCCTCTAGTGTTTTGAAGTAATTTAGGAAATCGTATTAAGCGCAGCATAAAACAAGATTCAAAGAGATCAAACGCCTAATTGTAATGCAAATAATAAACAGCTTGTAATTAAAACTGAGTGCGTGAATTTTTCTCAATTTCCCCACAATCCAATAAAGGAATGCAAATGAGGTGCGGCCAAGAATTATTGCTTAGTAACTTAGTGATGGGACTAAAGGAAACCTGTGTTTGTCGACATAAATAATAGTGTTTTCTTTTCATTATACCCTAATACAGAGTAATGTTGCGTAAATTTATAGCATAGTTAAGCAATTACTTTAGAGAAATATATAATTTTAGGTTGCATATTCAACAAAAATAAAACTATAGAAATCTAAAAAAATAAAAATGTATGACATATCGAGATTATCCTAGTTGTGGGTTAATGATTATAGATAACCTATACTTACAAAATTCAATGACCTGACTGATTCACTGATTGACTGAACTATATATCAACGCATAGCCTAAATCGCTGATCCTAGTCATGAAATGTAGGTGTGTTATTTGTGGTATGGGAGGAAAGCGGGTGATTTAAATAATAATAAACTTTCCGTTAAGTTGGTGGACTCCAAAATTGGTACAAATACTAAAGGAGTATTATTCCTAACATAAATAAATAAATAACCATATAACATTGAATAAATAAATAAACAACCATATTTATAGACGCGAGCGCGTGACGGATTAAATAAGAATATGGTTTTAAAATACGCCGATAAATTTACCATTAGCCACGTGTGCGGCGCTATGGCCAGACGTCCCCCCGGGTTGTCGATTGTAAAAAAGTTTTTATAGCTAATTCTCTCCAGGTCCGCTCTCTAGCCGCCGCGTTTACAGCCCCATCGTCAATCTGCCGCCAAATGAACTTCTATGTTTGTTTCACCGACGATGGCCCGTTTACGTCTTCGCGGTTGACTTTTGATTAGCGCACTTTCGGATTCATTGCTTGTAGAATTACTTTCATGAAGTGTTCCGAATATTTTGTATACACACCTACTACACGTTGTAACATTAGGTAAAACATGTACGTAAATTACTCTGGCTGTTTAATGCGTAATTAACTCAATAATAATATATGTGTCTACCTACTACACGACAGCAATACTTTTTTGCTTTTTCACATATAGCATTAATCTAATTCACTGATATTTACCATTTATGCACCGTGATATTTAAAAAATAAAAATCTTAAGCAAAATTACGACATCGAGTTGGAGATGCCGGGGATCGAACCCGGGGCCTTTCGCATGCAAAGCGAACGCTCTACCACTGAGCTACATCCCCTCATGCTGTATAAATACGAAAGGTTGTATGTTCTTGTTCTTGAAGTATGTTACGAAAGTAGTAAACGCGTCACTTCTTGATGTGAAGGTAAACTGTAATTTAAAGACCTTGCTTTCTTCTGTGGCGGAAGATAATGCGGAGGTACTTGATTCAATTCCATATTTGTTTATAATGTATAAGGAAAAACTTATATGTAAGAGAAAAAAACTTTCAATAGTCATATTCCACGTATTGTATTTAATAAAAAAATAAGCTAAAGATTTAATCATTCTGCTTTTAAAAAGTAAACATTATGGAGATGCCGGGGATCGAACCCGGGGCCTTTCGCATGCAAAGCGAACGCTCTACCACTGAGCTACATCCCCTATTATCAGTGTCAATGTATGTGATAACAGCATTTCAGGTATTTGACTTTCATAAAAAATACTACATATGTTATATGTTTCGCATAAGTATAAATAGAAATAAATATATGACTTTATATCAAAAAAATCTTTCGTAATTTTATCAATCATATAAAACTATAATGTAAGAAATCTTTTCTGCTAGCTCATTTTTGCTATTTAAGACCATCTCAGCGATTACAAATGCAGCAATTATTTTTAATGCTAATATTGAAACATAATTGAGTTCCGGTTTGAAAGGCACTTTAGTCAGTGTCATTAATTGTGTGTTAACTTTTAACATAATAACAGTTTAAGCACATTCTCTAAGCACCTTAACAAAATAACCTAAAATGTAAGTGATAATATCCATCTGATTTGATTTGGTTTGATTTGTTGTATTTTATGTTTTTTTTTTTGGATTTTATGTTAGGTTATGAATGTACATTATTGTCGTTTCTTTTTCAAATTTTAAATTTTGTGTTTTTTTTCGTTTTGTTTTCCACTGTATGTCGTTAGTTAATTTTATTTTTACTATTTTAGCACTTAAGACTTATATGCCTCATGTTGTATCCATCTGTTATTAGAAATGCAATAAAAATGTAACCATAAGTACGTGTTGATGTATGTTAGCTTGGTTGTAATTTCTGTTGATGTTCCAAAATAAATAAACAAATAAATAAATAGACATATCAAGTTTTATGGTGTCAAATGCACTGTATAACTATGTGAATATCTTAACTGGTTGGTGAATGAACTTTCAACGCCTCTGTGGCGCAGTGGTTCGCTGTTTGCAATGTGGACACATCCGGGGCCACACGGTTAGTGGAGCATATGTGGTGATAAGCGTTTCCATGGACGTGCTTGGCTAGCTAACACCTTCAATGTCAATCTGTCGCTGTAACAGTATCACTAGATCCAGCAGTCGTACACATGAAAGCCAGGTTATTACTTAACATCATGTGAAATTATGATAGTGTAAGTAAGCACATTGTATATATAAAAAAAAAATAAGTAAACACTGTTGTATAAAAATCACTTATTGTGATTAACAATAATCTGGAGATGCCGGGGATCGAACCCGGGGCCTTTCACATGCAAAGCGAACGCTCTACCACTGAGCTACATCCCCATGTGACAGTTCAACTTAAAATTCAGTACTTACGTTCGTAAAGTAATTCAAAGAGAAAGTAAAATTTAAGTCACGCTTCTTGAAGGCGAAGACAAATTGCTCTGTTTTCAACCGTTGTCAATACATACAGTTTTTTTTACATAATTAAAAAAGAGTAGTATATTTTTGTATTGATAATGAGGTAAAAGTACGAGTGTGAAACCTAGCTTGGCGGGTATAAATCCTGCCGCCGTCCAAACTCTTATGTAAGTCCTCTGGCCTTGCATCTAAACCCGAGACCTCCGCGATACTAGACAAGCGGTAAACCACTGCACCATGGAGGTAGATAAAATTTATTAGTGTTTATTGTGTTAATATAAGATGTCAATAAATTTATAGTTTAAATAAATGTTTTTTTATTAATTTTTATTAATTAGCAAAATGTGCCGAACGATGCGACTTTGGGAGCCCACGGCACAAGTTCACCAAATAATACGTGTTGCGCTGTCTGATATATAAATGATAAAAAGTGATAACTTAGAAGTGAGGACTGTTCCACCGCTTGCGGGATGGGTTCACTATGTCAGGTGTCAGTCGAGTCAAGTAATTCAAGGTCAGTCTACAGTAAGCCGCGAGCGATGCTGGTCCTGCTGCAGCCCGTATTTACGCAACGTATTCGCTTCCCGTTACAGAGTGTGAATTGTAATTTTAACATTAACACGTTAAGTGCCCACGAAATTTTAAAAGGAAATCCCGTGCAGGCCACATGCGCTGATGGCGTGTTAGAGCAAAGCATAGCGCACCACTACCTGGTTTCAATGAAACTCATAAAAAAATTACTTTAAATAATATTTAAGCACATTAATAATAGAATACTATAATATATTAAAATTAAATCGACCAAAAATTTTTAGATGAAAACTTCAACATTGCAATGGAACGAAAAGTTGTGTCAGTCATTGGTGACTGACGCGGTCTAAACGGAAAGTACGATGTCAGTCACCGATGACTAACGGGACACTCGACGTGTTAATAGATATTGAAATCGAACTGTGAACTTCAGTGCTAAGCCATCGACGGGACCCTGTACGCCGCATTGCCGTATGCGCTCCCCGCACTCGCCCCCGCGCCCTCTATCCGGGCAAATAGTTGCAACAATAATATTATTACTTTATTTTACCCTACTTATGTATTAACGTAACTATACTGAACAATAAATGTTATTAACATGTAGTATTAATACATAATATAAATTTGACAACATGAATAACGTAATTCTAAACAATAACAATCTATTTATGTGGCTGTCACTTAAAAATAAATTTATTCTATTCATTCCGAGTTTTAGCCACAGATTTCTTTTATGCTATCGATTAGGACTACTGAGAAATATTAAAAATTGCAAAGGCAGTATAAACTCTGATATGACGTCCTAATTTCAGTTTTAAATCGCTGATTTTTATTGTTAACTGCTTAATAATGTATAATACATATATATTTATCTTGTCAGGAGTCAGTTTAGAGGAGGTATAGTTTTAAAACAGACAAAATATGTATACACATATGAAATTTCTCTTATATACTACAAGAGTCTAATCTATATTCGATCTCGATCTAAGCGTTATTGTTAATCGAAATGAATATTTACTCTTACTACACAAACAAAAATATTTAAAGGTTGTAGAGAAAACTAAAAATGAGATGTTAGTTCGTGGTAAAATTAAAATGATATTTGGAGATGCCGGGGATCGAACCCGGGGCCTTTCACATGCAAAGCGAACGCTCTACCACTGAGCTACATCCCCTGTTGTTAGGTAATAAGGAAAATTAAGGTTTTTACACTATGGACAAAAATACATAAAGGGAGTATTAAATCCATCTTATTAATATTATTTGTATAATCGTTATTTAAAGGTCTTATTACAGGCAGCCTTAGACTATCGCATAATTTAAAAAATTGAACTTTTCAATTATCTGTTAATAATAGTATAATTAAGAAAGGGACAGTATGTTATAGAAATCTTTATCAAGAAAAGAAAATAGTGGTATTCAAGTAGCTCTTGATAAAGCATCGGAAAGCACTCAACACGCCTCTTTGACTACATTACATAAAGACGATTAAAAATTCGATTTTTAAATAAATTACATACTTGAAAGGACAGTTTTAATTGCGTATTTTTTTTATATGTCCCTCTACTTTCCAACATTAAACATTCGTGCACACACCCAGAAACCAGGTATAGGTAAGTGTAGTGATTTTATTTGATGAGCGTTGTTGCTTAAAAATGACTCATCTCGTGAACCTAGTGTTAAATATTTTTTTTATCTATTACCTAGTAGAGAATGCTCCTAGACATTAAGTATTTAAGAAAAGGTTTGTATGTGTCATCGAATAATACAATGTTACTCTGCTTTCATAATTATATTCGTAACTAACACATACAGCACGCGTGAGTTCGCGTAACGCATAGTAAGAGGTGTGCCCGTGTACACGGGTAGGCATTAAATCATAAGTCGACTGGGGGCCGCTGTATTCCGCAGTCAGACGTTTGATAGCATTCCCGGACACCCATAAAAATACTTTCACGCGCCTGAGAGGGAGTTAGGCCCATTAAACTTCCATATTTAAAGTAAGAAATAATTTCGGTTTACACTTAATAATTCTATAATTGTATTCATTAGTAAAGCATTTTGGGAGAAAGATTAAAACTGTCTGCGGTAGATAGATTGGTAGTAGAATTGTTTTATTGACAGCAGTTATTTTTCAAATAAACAATTATTTTTCATTATATAAAATTGATATTGTAAAGGCCCATAACAAGCACCTCCCATATCTTATTTCTCTCTCATAAAGGTTAGCTGGTGGAGAACTCAAAATTAGTGCAGCTCGCCTGTACCATATGTTTTCTGCTTAGAATAGTTTTAACTCGTATATAACATGTACAAAATTTTTAAATAAATAAATTAAGCACGTAAAAATTTAAAAAATTGTAGTCTAGAAAGAACTGCAGGAAGCCTACCGAACTAAACCAAAATGGTTAAGATGAAGATATATTCTATATTTATCAATTTGAATCGATTTCCTAACGTTTCTAATGTGTATATTGTGGGAATAAAATTAGAAGTTAACCAAGATTTAACATTTCAACTGTGACTGTAACTTCTGAAATGTTTTCATTATTCACTATTTTTCTTTCTTTTTTATTTTTTTATTTGATGTTCCATTTTTATACCAATTCTTATAATACTTTTCGCTTTTGAGTATATTGCGCAATTTTGATTTTCCAGTAGCATTTTAAAACGGATACCTCCGTACTTTTAAGTGTTAAGCGTACACCGTATTCGCGCAAGGAAGTAAAGCGTGTGTCCGTAGTGTAGTTATATATTTCGGCAGTAATTCTGAGTGAGGCACGTAGGGCTACGTGATCCGAATCGGTTTATCCGAAGCGGCGACACCTACAGCTGAGCCGAGATGAAAATTTAGATAGAATGCGAGCGTAATGGCGATCCGCGATGGCTACATTGTTGTACGTTTTATATTGTAATCGATAGTTACAAGTTGCTTATCACGGATAGACATCAGTGGCGGTCTCCAAGCTGTAATATTTAAGAATCGATTAATCCATTCATTATTGTTTTAATTGCGCTATAATAATAATAATTAAAATTACTTTATTTAGAAGAATATTTACAGTTTCTAAGTTCGTGTGCTCTTTGCCTACCGAAATAAGGTATAATGCTTTTATTTTGGAGATCACTTACTTAATCACGATTCCGTGAAAGTGAACACTAAGTGATTATATATACTTATAGAATCCTGCATCAATTGTTTGCCTCCGTGTCGCAGTGGTTTTCCCGCTTGCTTTGTAGCACGGAGGTCCCGCGTTCTGCTGTCAACTTACGGTAGAGACTGAATGGTGGTAGGGTTTTTCAAATCCGCTTTATTAGTTACCACCATCAATGCCATTCCGCCGCCATAACAGCGTTGTAGTTTGCAGGGTGAACACGCCTCAATTGGCGTGAACGAGCAGTTACGTATAAATGCAAATAAAACAATATTAAAACATGAGACATTTTTTTATTTTTCCATCATTATGGTCGTGCTTAGACTTAATAGTAATTATGATTTATTAATTTTAGTGTACTGTATTGCTTAAATAGGATATGTTGAACTTTCGGACTCGTACGGAAGCGTGAACTGGCTTCACTATCCACGGACTCATTGTCATTAGCATCACGAGTAATCGTCAAAAAAAGTTTCGTTAAGAATATATCATTTGATATAATAATCACATTACTTTTTGCATAGCTACCCCCCATACGAAATTGCGTGCGCGGTAAGTCCCGTAGCATGTCTACGGGACGGCCACGTACTGCCTACGTGACGCGCATGAGCGATCGGCCGCGCGGCTGCCGTACGGCCGCACCGGAAACAGGGTGATTAGTTTCTAGAAAAAGTCGAGTGGATACTGGCCTTACGGCATCACAAAACAATTTTACGTCTCGATCTGATCTAAATTAGTTATTATATGTTTTCATAATAATAATAATTCATTTATATGTGCTTATGCTCCCTTTAACACTATATTTACGGACATACGGTTTTCTTTTCGAGTCTGTGGTATATTGGTTCATCATTGTATTCTTGTGTAAGAATGAAATAACAAAATAAAAGACAAATGTCATATACGGAACTTTTTATCATAAGTTGTTCCGACAATATGACGAGTCAAGTAAATCAAGTGTTAAATAAGAGTAAGCATAGTAAAAAAGTTGTTTATTGAATTAACTCTTACTTTATCTAAGTATTAAGTAAAATAAGAGTTACACCACTTATACAAGATTGATTCGATTGTGATAGTAGTGTCATTTCTAAACGCCACTGCCATTGTTGTTCTGTCACTGATGCCAATCCGTTTGGTGGCTCAATATTTTATATTAAAAATAAAAGACAATTTTAATGCATGTTTATGTACGAATATAAATTAAGCCAAACCCCTTAAAGAACACTTTGAGTACTCATTGAACTGCGATTATGTTTTATAAATCACTATTAAAATTTCACAAAGGAAATAACTTTCAACAGACATTAACAAAAGCCAGATCTTTTCTCCTTGCATTTCTTTTGAGTTGTTTTATTTATTTTTTTAATGGGTCCAACTACGAAATATACACCTTCCAACAAAGTAATGCAATCACCAAAATAGGGACTCCGTACAAAACGCTTCGGAAATTATTTTTGGACAAACAAAACATAAAAAAAAATCTTTACTATATTGCGTTTATAACTCGAACTTATTCATTTCTTAAGCTGTAATTTTCATTAAAGAATTTCAAAGAACGATGTCTCGGCGAAAATTGAATACATGCTTTAAATATTAACGAGTACTTAAGACTCCGACTCTTAGATGTTAAAAATTAAAAAAAAAACTAATGACCCGTGTGTCATTTAAGATCACAAGTATCTGGAAATGTTTTCAAAGCCAACTATTTTCGAAGTAGTTTGCAGAATAACAAAGTTTCAGCAATAAAGCATTACGGGTGCGTCGCGCCTCCGTACAAGTCGAGTTTATAGGCCTGATGCGATATTTAGGCGCTCGTAAAGCGTGCGCGGGACGAATTTGATAGGGTTGTCATCACAACTACAAATCGATAACGTTGGTAAACATGTACGAGTTGATTGATGAATTGTCTTAATTATTTGCGAGGAAGAAAATTCCTCGAGTTTCGATTTTACGAGATTATAAATTTTTCGAACCTGTGTAAGAATCATTCGACAATTCTGAATTTCAAAAAGTAGTTCAAGAAAAATCCAAAAATTCGTTATTTTTTTCGATTAAGCCTGTAAAGACTTAATCGAAAAAATATATTTTGTATTTAAAGAACGGAGATTCTGATACTAATTATATATCACATCACATCTTATCTTTGTTAACCAAAGATACACGTTTATAGCTTTCAGGGTTCACATTAGACTGGATTTACTGTGTTATACTTTATAAAAACTATTCAGTGGCAGCCCTGACAATGATCACGTTCAGACATCGATCCAGTGAAGTACGGACTCCGCCGCTTCTTGGCGTAAGCCACGCCGTTTTTAGAGATCTGCGTCCGTTTACATGGCCACGAAATTGTATCGTGTTTATCAATTAATTAAAACTCTGAAATTTATATCGTAAACTTTGTAGAAAAAACTTTTGTAGGAAAAGAAAATATCGGTTGTTTTAGGTCAAATCAAGTCACTAATAATCGTTTAAATAATTTATTAAATTAAATATAATATAACAATTAAACAAAGAATTATTTCAATGAATTTCAGTAATTCTCTACGCCATTTCCAATATGGCCGCTATATAATTAGTGTTCACAAATAAGATATTAACGAATTTTAATATCAATAAAGATTATCTAAGCATTGAGATTTAATAAACTTGGCACGAATTAAAAACGCTAATCAATGTATTGATTCTTATAAAGATTTTTTAATTTAATAAATTTATACGATTTATGAACTAAACTTGTGTTTTAGGACAAAATATGAAGCCATATTTGTTCATTAACGTTTAATATTATTTAAATGCATGTTTAAATCGTATGTTATCATTTTTGATCAAAAACTTTTATAATTTTTTTTTAAATTACAATAAATATATAAAAAAGTAAAAATATTACATCACGAGCTAAAATATAGAACGAAAACTTAAGTTTCTCCAGTGAACACATTATTTAACTAATTTCAGTAGAAATTGCGTTTATAATCAAAGGTTTAACCGCGCTGGGTTAAAAGCTTTCTGAGCAAGCAGTTAGTATGCAGCCGGCGTTCGGATGCCAAGGGTGGGGGTTGATTTTTTCAGTCGGCACCCCCGTGAGTTTAAAATGGGCGATAGTAACACATAATCGAATAGTTTCGAAGCTGGAAAATTTTATATCAGATAAAAGTAAAGGTATACTTCTGATATATTATATTTTCATATAGTCAATTATAGCTAGTTTATGATATATATATTACTAAACAGTTTATTAAATATGTGTTTCAATATATATGAATACACACAGGAATAACAATTCAACATATTCAATATTCAATAGTGCTTGTCTAATGAGCTAAGTAATCTAAACAGGATATTATTTAAAATATAAAATAACGCAGACCACTGAAACAGTAGTACTACAGAGTTTTGGTAATGTTTTTGAGTTAAAAAACCAAACACAACATAAAAAAAAACTGTCCGCTCGAAGCGAGTGGGTTCATACAAATTGTTTCTGACCGCACGGGGGCCGTGGTTTTTGCGGGATTTATTAAAAAAGGCGCGATGTAAGTGCGATACGATTGTAGCGGAGTGACATGTGTATGGACAGGAATGCGGGCCGCGAAATGTGCGGTATGAACTGTTGTTATAGAAGAGAATTCATGTTTCAATTCATTCACAACGTAATACAAGATTTATTATGACATCCGAACATGTCTGTGGGATTAACGTTAATTCGATCGTTAATAACGTTAAATCGACATTCGTTAAAAAAATTTGCTATTGTTACATGTGTCCGAAATTCAAGATTTTCATCCTTTATGGGAAAATGTAGGCTAAGTTATAGCCTACATTTTTGTTCTAAGAAAAAAGAAAAACAACGAGTTAATTAATTTATCAATTAATAAGGCCGTCTATGAACTACGTTTATCATTTCCTATCGCCTGTACCGGTTGCCCGTTTGCCTACTGTGACTATTAAAAGAACATGAAAAAACGCCCGTAAATCTAGTATTAAAAGAGTTTACTACGCGTTGCACCGACTGTCGTTAAATTAATATCAACTTATACCCACCTATATAATAAAAACTATTAGTTGTTGACACGATTGTAGCTCTAACACTTTTATAAATTTAGCTAAAAGGTAATTAGAAAAAAATAGATCCTTGTTCAGTAGTCGTGTTCTAGTGTTTTTTTTTTATTTTGAATGCCAGGTATATTTAATATACATGATGAATCGGCTCGCCGCTGGTCTTGTTATGCGGATGTGTCAGATTTTATTCCTAGGCCACCCATACAAATGTTGGAGTTTAAATAGCTATATATCAGTTAGCAACAATCTTCATATTGTTAATCTGTTGCTATAAAAGTGTTGTTATATTCCGTCAGTCATCCCAGGATGGTAGGAATATTCTGGAAAGGTAAAAGTTTTCATTTTCTACTTGTTTGTCATTTATCATATGAAATCGAATGTTAACAAAATGTTATCCCACTGTAAATAAAAAAAATATTAAATAAAAGAATACGGCCGATATTTGTATTGCTAATATCTTGTACAGATGTCGCATTAGTTGTTGTATGTGCATTAGTAAAAAAAAATGACAACTTTCATGGCCCGCGCTAATGGCCAGCTAGTGGATAGGGAAGTAATGTTATAAGGACATTTGCCGACTTCGACTCTCCTTACCTCCGCAATCCGTGTCGTAAATCATAACTAATCCGGCGGGCAGCGGAGCTGACGGCTGTCCCCGTGTCGATGCCGCGTATTGTGCGGGATGCATTTCAGCTAACGACTTATTCGCTTCTAATAAATCATTTATATTGCACGATAGACGCTTGCGGAGGACGTGGGAGGCGAGGGTAAAAGAATAAAGGACAATTTAAATTTTGCGACGGTCCAATTGCTTTTTTAATTGACTATCAACTTTTTTTCTTCATTTCGCCCCTCAGCCGGAACATAGGGCTCTATGTAGTTTCTTCCAGAGCTTTTATTTTTCAGGCTACAGTATCCAGTTCGTTTAAACTGCAACCCAATTGTGCTGCTTCACATTTCATAGACTTCCTCCAGGCCAACTTTGGCCGCCCTCTCTGGCGCTTCTTTGAAACCTGCCACCTCAAATCTTGTTTCCACAATATTGACTATTATATGTGTAGAAAATAGTTCTCACTTCTCACTTCTGATCGCGAGCAAGCAACAGTGGATGGGCCTAGTAAGTGTGGCCTGGTTACCCACGGTGATGCAAAAAGGAACCAACTCGATCTAAACTGAAGAGCTGGCCCGAAGCGGCTACTCCAGGTAGGCTTGGGCAGTCCACCTTGGATGTATGCCAGTGGGCTGTGGGGGCAAGATAGATATATTGTAAAAGAAAGGACGTTATTCATTTCAACGTTTGAATTATAATGTTGTCAGTACAAAAAATTTAATTATTGAAGTTCCGTATTCGCCGAAACATTTATTTAAATGCAGTTTTTTATTTAACACTACATTTACCGACTCATTTTTATGCTTTTCTTTGTGAGTCTGTAGTGATTTTGTGCGTTATTGTATTCTTATTTTTTCTGTTTTGCAATAAAATGTATAGAAAAATATCACCAGAGACAGTATGAAAAAATTAAAAAGTAAAACGCATATTAGTATACGGAAATTTTTATCTAGGGTTGGTCCGTCAAAAAGACGGTTGTGATAAATCTAGTGTTAACCAGCAAAACTGAAAATAGTTGTATAATATTGTTGGTAATAAATTAATTATAGTCTTGTGATGTGATTATTATGATGCACTCTTCCAATGTTTAAAAGATTAACCTCCTTTTATATTGACTGCTATGGTTAATGAGTGAGACACATTTAGTAAAGTATAATTTAAACGCTTTATTAAAACGTTAGTGGTCAATATTTTTACAAAATATATATTATTACATTTGATGAGAAAATGAAGAATAGATTATTATTACAGACATTCTATGTCTGTAATATTAATTAGTTTGAAATATTTAGTACACATTCTGGCTTTGATCTTAAAGCAAGTGCTGATTATAATATTTCTTTTTACTAATTTAGATATTTTTATTTCACTTTTGCCATATTCTTTGAACAGAATAAAATCCAAAATCCGGACAAAAATCTCAAAGCGAAACAGCACGAGCCATAAGAAAACTATGTAGTTGGCATCTTCGTCAAAGAGGCTTTAATAAGTTTCCGTTTCATTTTTCCATCATCACTTGTTTTTACGTCACCTCATAATATAGTTTATTGCCGAAACTTCTCCATTGCAAAATATGCTTTATGCATCAATAATAGAGGTTATAATTTCGTTCTCGATTTTCTTAGTGTTTGTACAATTAACGTTTAAAAGACTTGGATCGGTAATTCCCAGTAATAGGGTTAGTTTTGGAGTATCAAAGCAACATTTCTAAGGCTTAAGGGGCATGTGGAAATCTACTTCTTACCTGTAGTTCCAAACTCACTTATTTTGTCCATACTGAGACAATGTATGCGATGAATTCGCGACCTGATGTAAAAACTCAAGCCAACCTTAACTGAGGATTGTAGCGTTCAAATATTTCTAATAGAAAAAACATGATTTTACTTTACCATTTGCTGTGTTTAAAATTTTAGAAAAAAATTATTATTTTGATAAATATGTTAATTTTTTATCATTTTCTTAATTTTATTTATTAATTTATTTAATTCAAATAGTTAATTTACTTACAATAATTAAAGGTTTAAATGATATTTGAAAGTGTCCTTAAATTCTAATCAAAGAGAAGAAAGTACTGTCAAAATTAGTGGTATTGTTTTTTTTTAAATATAATTATTGTATAAAATGCTAGTGTTTTTTTAAGAACTTCCTTTGATTTCTCTTAAGGCGCATATGACCCACAATTTTTTTTTATAAATTATTTCATAATTTGCTTTAATTCATATTCTGATTCAAGTATGAAGCAAATTAGAATTTTATATATCATAAGTTTAAATATTATTAGTTATTGAGCTTTCTAGCAGGTGAGGTGTTTACTATGTGAATATGGACTGTGGGTATAATTCTAGAACGCTTTTGAAAAGTTAAATTTTTTGTGGTATTGTTTTTAAATTAATTTTTTTTTTGACTATGAAAATATTTCACGTAAATACTTCAGCAATTTAAATATATTTTTAATTGTAGTGCGATGGTTTTCATTAAAAGAAACAACTTTCGTTCTCTTTTAGTGCCTTTCCAGTAATTGGAAAATTCCGGAATTTGATAGTGAAGGCTGCGGGTTTAAATCCTGGGCCACATCACTAGTGGAGTCTGGTTAGTAGTAAGGTTTTTCGAACCCGCAGGGCAAGCTACCATCTTCTATGTTAAATTATCGCTATAATGCTGTATTCTGGCAGAGACACGTGTCGGATTCGCGAGCCAGCTTCGATAAAGCTGTAATAGTCACTATGACTAACAGCATTTACTTCACCGAATCCAGCAGAGACACGTGTAAGAGGCAGATTATTTAGACTCTAGAGTTCATACCCTAGTGCTTCACCATTTAGGGTCTCATTGTTATGTAATATTATGTGTCAATTATGCCAAGTGTTAACCCATTGCCGTTAAAAAAAGAAGAATGGACGTCTGCGAGTCATTATCTAAGGCGAAATTTATCTAAGGCGAGTCAAAAAAGTTGTTCTGCAGGCTTAGTAAAAGAAGAAAGAAATATCTATAAACACCAGGGAGGTATGTATTAAATATTTGTGACCGACAGTCTAAGGCCCGCGGTGACTCTCGTTCGCGTCCCATTCCCAAGGCGCGCCTCTTTACAGATTCCGACGCATTCTTCACACCTATCCGTCATAATGGGCCACCATTGTTAGATGATATTTCGTTAAAATTTTCACTTCATTGTTCTACTTTTTACACGGACAAAGGCACTGTTGGCCGCTGACTGCTGGTGTGTTCCGCATTTGACTAAGTTGTCTGTCTCCATGGCGCAGTGCTCTACCGTTCACCTTGTAACACAGAGAATCTTGGTACGATTATGAACCTTCGAATTGACATATATAAAAATTGGATTGGTGGTTTGTTGTGGACTGAAGTAGATAAATATAGGATGATTAAAATAGGTCGTATAAAATGATCAAATTTAATTAATAAAGAAATTAATTTCACTTTCTATTTGCATTGATAACTTCTTTGTTGTGAGTTGACAATATTAATAGCAGGTTTACGTGATGTGTTATTTTGACGCAAAAACCAACATTAGTTATCAGTTTTTTTTATTCTTTATGGCAACTTTGCTTTATATTTTTGTTTACAAGCTGAAATATCCAGGTCATTATATATCAAAATATAGATTACATATCAAGATAGTCACAGAAATTCAGCGTTGTGGTGTAGTATCATTGGCACGACCTGCGACGCATTATTTGTTTCTAGTATTTTTTTTTGTTGTTTGCTGTAGTTTTAATTTCCTATTGATATTAATGTATACTTCGCAGACGCCTTTTTGGGGTATGTTAATAAAAGTATTTTCAAATATAAGGACTAATTAACGGATCAAATTAGAATGTCGCCCGAAAAGAAAAATAGTCCGTGAAGCTAGTGTTGATGCAAAATAACAAACGGTGGAATCAGTGGGCGCGTTGCAGAGTACGCCGGCAGGCGCGCGGCGCACGCGGGCGCTCCGCTACACCGGCTCACTATCGATACAGAAGAATGGGACGACACAATGTCATACGCACAAGTAATTGTATATAATTGCCATTTCTCGAGAACAATGACACGAAATTACCCGCCCCGGTGCAATAATTGCGGTACTTTTTTGCACTTGCCTCATTTCGCTTTGACAAAAGCCGTACGAAGCCGAATCGATTTTATTGTCGATTGTATTGCGAGTATCGATTTGGAGAAATGCCTAAATTTAAGTGTGCGCACAGCTTTACATTATGCGTATAATTGCAAATCGTTTTCCTTAATGGTGGGATTATAATTGGTTCTTGTTCAACCATGCTGTAATGTAAGGATTTAGAAAACAGAAAACTAAAAATTATTCTTATAGTTTTTTTAAATAAATACTTTTAACAGTATTAAAAAAGAAAAGTAATATATCTCATTTATTGAAAAATCTTTGGAGATGCCGGGGATCGAACCCGGGGCCTTTCACATGCAAAGCGAACGCTCTACCACTGAGCTACATCCCCATGTGTGTGTGAATAGAAAAGTACATAACATGGTATTTCAGCTTAAAACATTAATTTAAAGTGAAAAATATTTTTTATTACTTAATTACTGTATTAATTAATAAATAATAAAGAGTAAATAAATATTAAGAAATAATACATAATCAGGTAGGTCGACACGCTGCTGCTGCTGCTGCTGGATTCGGTGAAGTAAGCGCTGTTAGTCTTAGACGACTATTACAGCTTTATCGAAACTG